>MU856838.1:131215-239110 GCA_033296705.1 Chaetomidium leptoderma | reverse complement strand
CAAGGTTGGTGGGGGGGGTGGGGGGGGTACTGGAAAAAGGAGAAAAAGGAAAAGGGGGGATAATAATAAAGGGGGCGGGCTGGAGGGGATTGGGGGGTTCAAGGCGACTTTTATTGTCGGGTTGTTGATTTATGGCGCGGGCACCATCATGTTCTGGCCCGGGGCCGTCCTGGGTGCGTACGGCGGGTTTATGGTGTGTGGGTTTGTGGTTGGGTTTGGGCTGGCCGTGCTGGAGACGGCCGCGAATCCGTTCTTGGTGCTGTGTGGTCCCGTCGAGCATGCCGATGCCAGGCTGTTGCTGGCCCAGGGCGTGCAGGCGGTGGCGAGTGTGTTGAGTGGCGTGCTGGCGGATCGGGTGTTTTTCTTCTTTGGTGCCGCGCTGGGCGGGGGTGGTGGTGGCGGAAAAGGGGGAAGCTCAACTGAGGACGAAAAGTTGGACTCGACGACGCTGATCGATGTCCAGTGGACGTACCTCGCCGTGACGCTACTATCCGTCTTGTTGGCCTTGTTCTTCTTTTATATGCCTCTGCCGGAGGTGGCGGATGCCGAGCTGGCCGAACTGGCGGCGCGGCTACCGGTTGATCCGAAACGGCGGTTGGCGGGGGGGATCTCGCTGCGGACGTGGACGGTGGGATTGGCGGTGCTCTGCCAGTGGTGCTATGTCGCGGCCCAGGAGAACATGTCGCTATTCTTCCAGCAGCTGGTCACGGCCTTTGGCGCCCATCATCATCCCGGGGGCCCCTCGAAACACAACGGGGCGGCGCTGGCCATCACGCTGCCCAACTATCTCCAGGTCTCGCACTCGGTGTTTGCGCTCTCGCGTTTCCTGGCCGGCGGCCTCTGCATCCTCTCCACCAGACACGCCTCCAACCCGTTCCTCCCCACCCCACGCATGATCCTCACCCTGTCCATCGCCTTGTCGACCCTCTCCGTCATCACCGCCGTGGTGCTGCCGACAAGCACCGACCCCAACGTGGCCGTCATCCCCATCATCCTGTTCTATTTCTTCGAGGGGCCCATCTGGCCTCTCACCTTCTCGCTGGGCATGCGCGGACAGGGGGAGCGGACCAAGCGTGCGGCCGCCTGGCTGACCATGGGCGGCAGCGGGCCGGGCGCGTGGCCGTTTGTGTCGTACGGGATCATGCAAGCCGGCGGCAGTGTGCAGCTTGCCATGATTGTGGTTGTTGTGTTGCTGGCCGTTGCTGCTGTGTTTCCTGCCTTTCTCGGACTGGTAAAGGGGGCTAGGGAGCTGGCCGATGTACCGCCGAGTGCCGAGGGCGGCGAGAATAGACGGCAAGATACTAAAGCAAGTGAAGGGGATGTGGAGATGGGTGCTGAAAAGGGGGGCAAGAGTGCGAATCGTGAAGGGGGGTTGCTGGGGCAACAGCTGAGACCGGGTTGGCCCGGCTCCAGGGCGTCACTGTCGCTAGATCCTGATCAGAGCCAACCGTCACAACACCAGGCGCCATGGGAGAGCCAGGTTTTGGATACGAGGATACTACAGGATTAGCCGGCTTGTTGTGTTGCTTGTTTCTTTCCATCATGTTGCATGGCGAGGAGCGTTAGACTGCCTGTTCACTACAATGATACCCTTCAGCGACCGCCAGGAACAAAGCGTTATCATTGTCCATCAACAGATATTCTTTGATACATGTGGGTGTGCTTCATGCCATTGCAGTTGCGTCCAACAACCACCCAACCCCTAATAATACGTATACAATCCAAACACCAAACACCAATCAGCAACTCCACGCTCGCCAAACCCCTTTCGCCGCCCAATGTTGATAGATGGGTATCTCTAAATACAGCAGCACGCTCGCCAGTCAGATCCCCACCCATTCATTCAGTCCCGCCATTGTTGAACCATTACTCCCCCCAATGTCATATCCAAGATGGACAGACATCACCCCGAGTTAGGCGTCCCATTCAAAAAGAAATCCAGCTCGTTCCCCGTCCCCACAAACGACTCATTCTCGGCCAGCTGCTCCAGCAAGCTCAGGAACGGGTCCTTTTCTTCTCCGGGGCCCGTCGTGGCCGCGCTGTCATGCGGGCTCGTATCTTTGGGCGTGGCCCCCGGTTTGGCGGCGGTGGTGGTGTTGCCGCTGCCCTCGTCGCCCTGCCACGGGGTAGGCGTGGAGAAGGCGTTCGTCGGGATCCCCCCAAACATGGGGTCAAAGCTCTGCGACGCGCCGCTAGATGCCGAGCCGGGAAGCTGGCCAAAGTTGAAGGATGGGTGGAATGAGCTACTACTACTACCCATGCTGGGAAACCCATGAGGTAGATCGCTTGACTGGTTGCTCGCGTTGTTACCCAGCGAAAAGCCTGCTAGGCCGCCGTCCCCTCCGGCGCTTCCAGCGACTGGCCCATGTGACATGCTCGTTCGCCGATTCTGCTGAGCGAGCCCTTGAGGCGAAGTAAGCGAGGTAGGCGTGTGAAGAATTCCCGGTGATGGGTGAGGCGGCAGTGATGCTGGCGAGAATAGCGGCCGATTAACGGTTGACGGCGTGGGTGGGGGATTCATGTTATTGAGGGATAGAAGGCTTTTGAGCTCTGGCCTCGGCCGACCTGACGGAGCCGTGTTCTTCCTCTTCAGGTTCGGTCGGGGCAGGCCAGGGTCCGAGGGATTGAGAAGGCGTGGCGCATAGAGGCCTTGGCCCGGGTACGTATCGGTTGTGAAATCAACCACGACGTCGGCAAGGCTCAGGTTTGCCGAGTCAAAGCTGAAACTTTCCCCTCCTGGGCCCCCGATATTCGAATACCGGTCGAAAAAGTCCTCCAGGGTAAATACCGGCGAATACCGCATACTGCTTTGCGCAAGGCTCTTGATGAGCTCCGAGTGTGCGGACCAAATCCCCTGAAGCGTTTCACGCTGGTGCTGAACACTCGCCCATGCATAGCGCAGCTCGCTCAGCTGCTGCATCTCCCTCGACAGGAAATCGGCCGAAGAGCTGAAGACGTTCATGTCGCCAGCAGTCCCTATCCGGCTGTAATGGGCTCCATGGATGTGTACCGTGCCGGCAGTGCAGATACAGTAGCCCACAAACGCAGGCCACTCGACTGATGCCGTCCGCTTCCCCAGTTCCACGAGCTCAGCGATGGCGTTTGCGTGGAGGAAGCACATATTGGTGGCTTCGATCTGCCACGACTGGTGTTGTCCTGAGCCTGCCAGCTCGGCCAAGTCGATGGGAAGAAATGGGCGGTAGATGAGGCAGTGGATGAGGTGATATATTAGTTTGCTGAGCACAAGCACGGTCGAATCCGGTTGGCCAAATAGCGATTCCACGCTGGAAAAGACGTCCTCGGTCCCCGACGCCCACACATCCAGGTCCTGGCGGATCTTTGAGAGGTTGGATAGCGAGTGCCATGGAAAGTGAGAATCGCCCTTGACCCCACCAGCTGCCAGATACTGGTTTGTCGTTCCCAATATACGGCAGATGTCGATCAGCATTCCGGTGCTTCCCTGGGATTTCTTCCCTCCCCCTTGCAGGTGTTGCAGATTCGTATAGCTCTGGAAGAAGTCTCCTTCCATGGGCAGCGAGGTCGGACTCGGGAACCAGCACGGCAGTCGCAGCAGAATGGCCCTGTCCGAAATGAGAGAAGGGCGTTTCGAGCCGCAGGCGAGAAATCGGTCCAGAAGATAACAGGTCCAGAACAGTCTTCGACGCGTCTCACGTTCGATCGGTGTGACACGGGTATTCATGTCCAGCTCCCTGTGCAGCTCGAGAGCCATAGCCATCCCAACAGCGTTTGCTACCAGACGAGTCAGCTTGCCAGCGCCACGGAGCAGGATACAGACAAAACATACTCAGCAGCATGTACGCTTTCTTGCCTTTCCCAGAAGCTGTAAAGGCGGTTACAAGGAGAACCAGAGATTGCAAAGCGTCCACGGAGGGTTCGTCCGTGTCAATCTCCAACCTCGCCTTGGTAGCATACTCTTCGCTGAGTTTCACGGCGGATTGGTAGCCACTCGGATGGGGCGCATACCTTGGCAGTCAGTAAGACAGAGGTAGCTAACCACGGGGTTTAGTGCGCTTACCTAGCGGCTACCGCGTAGATGGCGTGGACCAAGTAGGTGGGCACTTGATTCAGCTGGAGGCGTTGTCGTAAGGTGGATTCATCGAAGATATGGAAGGGTTTATCGTGAAAGCGGGTGAAGTAGATGTCAAGCAAGGTCTCGGGATGGATTTCGGGGGATTGCTCGCTACACACCGTCAGACAAAGATGATACAATGTAGAGGCCACGGAATCCTCACCTCGGCTGGATAGGGGAGAACATGGCCGTGTCCTGAGTTTCCTGACCCATATCGGGTTTTACTCCAGGGGCTGCATTTGATGGTGATTGAGCGGAGGCGGGTGCCTCAGGGGCGTCTGTCATGGCATCTTCGGAGCTTTCTGCGTCCGGGTCCGCTTTCTTATCCTTCAGTCGGGCTTCAAGCCCATCGACCCTCTTTAGTAAAGCCTCCAATACGTCCGTTTTCGGCCCCCTCTTCTTCGGCACGGCGTCTGCGGATTGTGTGAGCCAGAGTGGATGTAAGAATACCCATTGCTGCCGAGGAAAGACGTACCATATATGCAAGGGCATTGGAAGACCTGGCAAGCTTCACAGGCGGGACGGAGCCTATTGCACTTGATCTGCATCCCCCCCCAAGCATCAGTTCTCATCCAGGTTCTGCACTATAGCAGCCCGCATACCTTGCGCTTCCGACATGACTTGCAGTTCATCGACTCCCGCGGCTCGTTACTCATGCGGCGCGTAGGAAGCCGCTCGATGCTGACTTGGGGGCGTTGGATCGGGGCTAAGGGCATGCGAGGCAGCGGTGATGCTGCCCCGTGATCAAAATGATGGGCCATTGTGTCCAGGAGGTCTTCGTGAGGCTAGGCGCAGGTGCTGGGGTTTGACCGAGAGGGTGTAGGCCGTCAAGTCACCGCTTCGTTCCGGGCATGGTTCCTCGGGGCGCGGCGGAGAGGCAGTTGTTGCCAGATGGGAGTTGTGGTAGAAATAGCAACAGCTGTCGACTTAGGCTTGGTCCTGCTCGCTTCGATATTCAGCCGGCGCTGGTTTGTGGGAGGCCGGTCTGTCTTATTGCTGATGGGGATTACTCGACGCTTAGATGTGCATGTCGTCGCGGCGTAGTCCTGAAGGTCGGCTTCCGAGGTCCGCGGGGTATCCAAGGCCACACTCAGATTGTGCACGCACACAATGCCCTTGTTGTCGATGTGATATTCTAGAAGCGGGTTGGTTAGCTGGCTGCTCAAGGACTTGAACATGGGCGCCAGTTCTCGATGGGGGCCGACGGCAAGCTTCGCACAGCTGGGACGTCAACAAAATTGAAGGATAGAGACAGAAGTGATCGGTCCCAGCCGTGTCGGAGTTTTTGTTTGAAAAGACGCGTATTCGGCAAGCAGCCGGGGATGAAAGGGGCAGCGTGCGTGCCTTTTGGGGCAATTGGCGACGTTGGCCCCGTCCCGGACTGGACTAACAGGGAGACCCTCACATTCATCCAAGACCGGGGTTGACAGGTCATGGGGCATTGTCCACCGAGCCACCGACAGCTTCACTGTAATGTTTACATGTACATACCACAGACCATCGACGGCGGTGCCTGCTGGCAATCTGATGCACCGGTTGAAAGCGAGGTTGGCTTGTCTCTCGAGACTGTGTGAATGGAAGGGCAATCAGTGGCTAGGATTCGATTCGAGGACGACCGAGTTAGTCCCTGGCCCGGGCCATGTGAGGTGTCAGGGCAGCGTGCAGAGAGTATGCTCGGATGGCGATGTAGTAGTTAATTGGAAAGACAGCCATGGAAACAACCCCATCCGTCAATCCCTACAATGTGTGATCTCTAGCCGAGGAGCTGAACATATGGCGGCTCAGGGCGGGTGCAATGCCCGAGAACCGCTGAAGATCAGAAGATGGATCGTGCGGGGAATGGATGTGAAGGTGTGGGGTTCAAGTTGCGGAGCAGCGCGCGCGTGCCTAGGCGGGGGGCCCGTTGCCTGGATTCGCGCAGACCCAAGCGAGCCTTCCAATTGCCAGTTGCAGTTTTCCAGAAACAGAAACGGGTGTGAAGGCCGATGTGGCCGCATTTGCTTGAACGTCGGTCTCGCATGGATATTTGCGACAAAGCTAGAAAAATCATTAACCTGATCATACGCAACGGCTCGGGCTTGGCATCCATTTGCTGCAGTCATCCGAGTGAACTCCAGCTCTCAAAGACCCGCTCTCTCTCTTCCTCTGAAGCCACGCGACATGGCAGACCCCGGAGGACGGGATCCTTCAACTTGAAATGGAACCACTTGATCCCGATCATCTTCCCGCCCCCCGGTTTCTCGTCGGAGCGAGGAACAACAGAACTAAAAGCACGTTTATCTCAAACCTCCCAAGCCGGGGAGCGATGCATAAACGAGGGCGAACACGCCTTGGTGTGCCCCACCGCCCCCCCATCATCCATGGCGTCGGCGAACCTGGAAGCTGGGAGAAGTGTGTGTCCCTGACTGCAAAGTGATCCGCAGCGCCAAAAAGTTCGTTCTCTTCTCCAACAGCTCCCGCCGTCCAGTTGCATTCACCTTGATTAGCGTGCGGCATTGCGCTTCACGGCAATGAGGTCGCAATATCCACGAGTTTGCCGCGCCAATGGCAGCACATGGTCGACAGCGGCCCCAGCCTGCACAGACGGCTCCAATCTCAGGGCTGTATCCCCGGTTGTTGCCATGCTCCGGCCATTGTCCCGATCAAGCGACTCCTCGAGACCAGACTGTGTGACGCGAGTCTAAGCCTTTTCCAGGTGCACATACCAAGCTGCCCGACCTGATGGTTTTGCAGTACTAAACTCGAGACCATGGAACTTATCGATCTATTTGTCTCGGCTAAGGTGGTCCCTCATCACCGAAGCAGCGGCCCTCTTCTCAGCAGCAGCAGTTCATGTGTCCGAGCTTCTCGCTTAAGCTCGCTGCACCCCGCAAATCTCAGCCATCCAGGAACCATCCCCTGCATCCCAGCTCCCCAGCATCCCCATTCCCTGATGTAACCGTCGCCGATCCTTGGCATTCTGGCGTTTTGCGGACGTTCGACGCCCGAGCTCGGTTCTTTTCTCTCTCTGGCGCTTTGCCGCTTTCCCCTCCATTTCGGTCGAGAAGCTGTTCCTGGATCTGGCTCCCACTAGACTAGACTAGTACATGCTTGATCACCTCGGTCGAGGCCAGTCCGCTACCCGCCACCGGGCAACTCCCGGAGACTTGGACCCGATCATTGGTTCACGATACGCTGATCTCGCTACCCCGGGACGACATCCGCTAACCAAAACCACCGGCACAGGGCTGAAACAGAGGCGTAAATTCGTTTTTCGAGATTCAGGCCTGGCGCACCAACCCCGATTCGTCTCCATTAGCTGTTCTCGTTCTCCACGGGTGGCGGACGAAAGGAATTTCCTTCTAGCCTTCGAAGGGAAGACGTTGGGAAAAGTGGCGCTACCAGCCACACTACTACCACCATATCACCGTGGTATGCATCGTGCAGACGGCGATCCAGTGCCGGGCGCCAAGTTACCTCGTTACCCAGCTCTTCCTCGCCTGATCCCGCAAACAGCTATCGGACCGAAACCACTCCGACCGCAACTCTTCTCCTTGCAGGCTAGCCGCATGTCTTCGGCTCCACGGGCAGGTCTCCGATTGACCAAGGGGGCACACGCCGCCTCCTCCCCCAGGCCCTGTGGACAAACAGGACAATGCGTTGTTGAGGATGTCTCGTGACCTGGATCCGAATATGAACGGTATTGACCACTGGGACATCATCCGAGGGGCAGTTCTGGTTCCAGGTTTTCACCAGCCTACTCTGGTGGTGTTTTTGTCGCCTCCCTCCCGCCTTGACCTTGACGTGCTTACAGCTTCACCGTTGTCTTCCCCAAACTGACATTCTGTGTCCTACCAAGGCCAAGCTTCCAAGTCCTCCTCGACCCGGAATCTCGGGACACACATAGCACTGTCAACTTCACTGGAACCGAACTACCACATCAAGTCAACACGGCCTGCCCAAGAGATCTCGCCAAAGATACACCCACCATCGTGATGCACGCCAATGAAACCTCCCCGCAATCTGCTACCCTCTAGCGAAGCTGCTTCGCGTAGCAGTAGCACCCGCCGTCAAAGCAATCCACTTCCCTCCCGCTCGGAAGCAAGAGCCCCATCGCGATATCCAGGCCTGCCAATACCGGGGTGCGGTCTCTCGCCCGAGATGCCGCACCCTCGTCTCTTCCCGTCCCGCCCCAAATCGCCCCCCCTTTGCGCAACTTCCCAGTGTCTTTGACACTTTGATATGCGATGTACATCAATATGTCAACAAACAACTGCCGTGATTCGCTCCAAGTTCAACATTATGCGACCATTCCCTAAGATATGGCATCTCTAACCAGAGAACCAAAATAGAGAAGTTATTTCATGGTGGGGGAGTGCGACTCTGCCTCTCGACTGGGTCTTTAAAGTCTGGGTATGGGTATTCTAAGCTTTTTTCTTTTTCGGCTTATGATCTTTGAAAGATAAAATCAAGCGTCAAGACGCAAGTAAGAGAGCCAGCTTTGAGCCGCACCAATAGGTCGTGACACATGGCGGCCGGCAACCACTTTTCAGCAAAACCGGGCCAAGTTGGATTCGCCCCTGGTTGTGTGGTAGTAGTAGGTAGGTAGGTAACTAACTCTGGCCCTCGACGTGCCTTCGCTAATCTTGCGTCCACGACAATGACAAGTGGTGCGCATCCCACCCATTGCATGCAAAAAGAACTTCACAAAGTCTCCGACTTGACAGAGACGAATGGAGCCTGCTAATCCCTTCCTCCATCGGGATAAACACCCGAAGACTCCGGCGCTCGCTTCACCGCGCCGACAAAACAGACAACACGGCAGTTAGCACGGAGGAGTACTAACATTCCGGCAAGTCCTCGAATCAAGGATGATGTATTCCAAAAACAAAACAAAAAAAACCTAAAATGAACAAAATGAATACCCAACACGTCCCCCCGCTGTGTATGTACATGCAGAGGTCGGTCACCTACATACCTACATGCATGCATGCAAGCCCCAAAGTATCATCCGGGTGGCCCCCCATCCAATCGCCGCAAATTGCCCACACACGCAACACTGAGACACACATGCGCCCTCGGTGGTCTATGTCACAGGAAGAAACCCCCCGTCTCGCCAACTCCCTTCCCTCACCATGCCGGATGCCATGCGCGTTAATCTGGCTCGTCGGGCCTGTGTCCCGAATGCCCATGCTGTTGTTGTTACTTTTGAGTTTTGATAGCTCTGTTGTCTTAGGTATGTCCCTTTTTGTTGAGGTTAGGTCGGTTCAAGTTGCCGTCATCGAGGCCGTCGGCTTGTCGAGGTAGTCGATGCCCCAGGCAATCTCTCTCCCTGCAGCACCAAGCAAGCAACTCGTGTTAGACTTGGTCCCTGGTCGTAGGGGGCGATCTCCCCCCCGTGGTGAGTGGGTGAGTGGGTGATCCCGTTGCTAACCTTTTGTTACCGCCGAAACCCCCCTCGCTGCCACCCCGTTCCCGCTCCTTATATAATTTGCGGAGCACAAACACACGCAAACTCAGCTTGTCTCCTCCCCGCTCAGAACAACGTCCGACCACTCGCCAGCCGGACAAAGCTGTACGGCACGTTCTGCCCAACCAAAAGCCGCAGCGTTTCCACCGTGGTAAAGGCCGTGACGTCGGCCGCGCCGTAGGCGGCAAACCCGCTCTGCTCGGCAATCACGCCCGGGTCCCCCTTCCGCGAGGCCGAGCGGTCCGCCAGATCCAAAAACACCTTCCGGGAATTGGCCGAGCCGCGAGACCCAAACAGCCGGACCAGCATCCCCACGAGCGTGCTCTTCTCGGGCCCCAGCGCGCTGACCACCAGAAACGGCGAGCCCGTGCCCGTCCCCGTGCCCGTCCCCGTGCCCGTGCCCGTGCCCGTCCCCGTCCCCGTCCCCGTCCCCGTCCCCGTCCCCGTTCCCGTTCCCGTTCCCGTCCCAACGTCGGCGCCATTCGAGCCGACCGTGCGCGCCCTCTGGATGCTCTCGAGGCTGGTGAAGGGCTCGATGAGGAGGTCCTTGCCAAAGGCCGGGGGCGTCTTGAAGCCGACGGTGTAGACCTTGCCGACCTTGAGGGCCTTGAGGGCGAAGAGGGCGCTGGCGGCGTCGTCGGCCGATGATGCGAGGACCACGGCGGCACATCCAAAGTAGGCCGACGGGGCAAGGTCGCGGGTTAGTGTGCTCAAGATCCCCTTCCACGAAGCATTATCGAGAACAAGAGACGTGTTGGCGGGGAGGCCGGACTGTGCCGGACCGAGGGCAGTGAACGAGTCCCCGTTCTTGTGTCGCGGAGGACTCGACGGGTTCGACGCTGGCGATGACGTTGGCGCGCTAGAGGAGTTTGGCCGCACTACGATGGTGTCGACCATGCCGATGAGTCGGGCGGCTTCGCTGACAGTAGGTCCAGTTCCGTTGTTGAGAGACGCGAGAAAGCTGCTCCGCGTTGCTAGACTCCTGAATGAGACGGCTGGGTTGAAGTAAGCACCGCCAAAGTTCTTTTGGTTGCACCATGCCCCGATGCAACCGGGCCCCTTTGGCTGCCACTCGACGACGGCAAACTGATGCGGGAGACCTAGCTCATTGAAGCACTTCTCGTAGAAGGGCGCTTGAGGCGTGGCGCTGCGCATCGCGGGGCTGGTGATACCGTACATGTTCTTCCTGGGTAATTGGCCGAGCAAGGCCAGTGCCTGATTGATCTCGGCGGCACTCATCTGCCCAGGGGCCGCAATGATGGGCAAGAGCGGATGGGTGATTGGGGTGAAGAACTTGTTGAGCGTCCGAGAAAATTGCCCCATTTCGCCCATATTCACGGCAGACATGGGTACCGAGTCGGGGAACTTGGTTTTGATCTTGGATCGGAAATATTCCAGCTCAAAGTTCTCGTTGTGGTCGTTGATGATAGCAATCATCTTCACACAGTCGGCGTACCGTTGTGATTCGAGGAATATGGACTCGGCCCGGTCCGAGGTCCATTTGAAGTTCCCAGAGAAGTCGTGGAAGGCGGACATGATGCGGCTATTCCCGCGCTGCTCATACAGCTTCTTCCTGATGCGTTCGGGAAGCCAGAGCTCAACATCGATGTACTCAACACCCCATTGGAGAGCTCGGTAAAGATAGTCGTAGTACAGGCCTGGATTGTCCATCGGGAACCGGCCGTTTTCATTTGTGCACCTTGTCGTGAGTATGATGGGCAGCTCGGTCCTCTGACGGAGCAGCATGACCTGTTCGCCGACATAGCTGAGGCTGGGTACCTCGGAGTAGGTACCGTTGCCCAGCGGCTCTTTGAGGAGATCGACACGGATTTCTATAGCATCTGCGCCGACCGTCAGGATGTCGATGTTCGGCAAGGCGGCGTGTACGTCTGGAAAGGTGGTGGAAATGATAAAGGTCCTCGGCTTTGCCATCAGCGCTTGGTGGTGGCATAGCTGGCCCAGGATGTGAGAGGTGAAGCGAGCAAGGTCCCGGCGAAAGAAAGGGGCCTCGGTGTAAAGAAACTCGTAATCGCACTGGGCTGAAAGGTAGACGTCCGGAGGCATGCCCAGCCCGGTGCAGTGGGCGTTGATGACCACGACCAGTCCTCTGTCCCGCGTCGCAATGTCGTCCTTGGCGCTCTCCGTTGACAGTCCAACGACCGAGCCCTGATCCTCTTGGGTAACGTCCTCAAAATGACTTTTCATCCTTGATGGTTTCCCCAAGACTTCGGCAAAGACCGAAACAATTTTCTCCTGGCCAGAGCCGTACATGATGACGACGATCCTGGTGTCTCCTTTCTGCGGCTCGCTGCACAAAGGCACGCCTTGTTGAATTGGTGGTGTTGCGCGGCCCATATCAATGTCCTTTGTGAATATGGTGTTGTTGTCCATGCTTTGTGGCCGTGCCAGAGTCGGCACGGGCTCGAACTGCTGCACCGCTGCCATGATGACGTCCCCCGGCCCCGGTCGGGGTTGTCGTACACCTCAATGAGGTCGAGGTTGAAACCGACGACTCGTAATCCTAGCTGGCGCGGCAACCTCTTGTTTCCCGCCCACTTACGTCCGTCTCCAAAGTCCAAGCCGGGAACAAGCAAAGGGGTGGGTCAAGGCGGCCTAACATGCATGGCCTTGGTCTCCTGGGTTCCAAAGGTTGTTCGCATTCCACGTAAGGATTCTTTCAGGCGAGAGTTTGGTGTGTACGGAAAGCGACAGTTGACTAAGACCGTATGACGTGGCGGGACGTGGACGAGATCGGGATGTGGACGTGTGCCGCGGACCACCCCTCCTTCGATCTTTGGTGTCCTGCGAGGTTCTGCTGTGGCCCTGATGTGGTTCTGCTGCGGTTGCCGCTGTGTTGAGTCTTGGCGGTTGAGGTTCAGGAGTTTTAGTCTCGGATGAGAGTAGGTAGTTTCAGGGAGGGTTAAAGGCGAAATGTACAGTTTTGACCGGGCGATAGCGAGAACGGTCGGGAAGTGGCCGAAGAGGCCGAGAACGCAGCCCTGGGAGCACCAGTGCCTTTCAGCAAGGCGTATCGGCGAGTGGTCCCGGCATCAGAGCCTCACAAAACAGCCGGGGATACGCAGCCGGAAAAAGAAGGACGAAACGGAGCGGGCCAGCACAAACAAGCGACGATCCGGTGATAACAGTGGGTATATCACCACCCCGGGGCCCCCCGTGTCATGGCGTTGGAGTAACCGATTCCCGGGAATCAGAAGGGGTGTCGTTGGGAGGTCGCAGTAGGCAGCAAGCAGAGGAGCAGATGAGCAGATGAGCAGATGAGCAGAGGGCGGAAACTGGCCGTCTCGGTGCCGCCAAGGCGAAATCGAAATTTGGCCGAAAGTTCCTTTTTCCGTTCCCAAGACGCTGGAAACAGTGGCAGGGCAGGCGATTTGGAGGCTTGAGGCCGGACGGGCTGTCGGCGGTAGTGGCCGAGCAAGGGGATGGGAACGGTGGACGACTGGTTCGGTGATGAATTAGGGGTGGAGTCGGATTGATGACAGGCGTTCCCGAAGGAGCTGCAGCGATGCTTGAGTCCACGCCTTGCTTTGTTCAGCCTTGGGGAGGTTCCAGTTTGACTCGAGCGCGTTCAAGTGCTATTGTTACACGACCGGGATGTGGGTATCGTGCCACGAGAATTTTAAAAAAAAAAAAAAAAAACACAGCGTTCCCAGCCGGCGAGACAATCAACTGCAGCGATAATGCATCGGCTAGAAGTGACAGGCAGGACGGGGTGGTCTCGTCTCAATCTCAACCGTGATCCGTTTGTTCGTTGTTGGTGCTTGCGGGCCAGGCCATGGTTGCATGGCCACTTGTGGATTTGGAGAGATGGAGTGCGGTGCGGGCACACAGGGTACCCCGCATAATCTCCACAATTTCTCCAGCTCTGGAGAATTTCTCTGTGGAAAGTCCGCCAATAATAACGGTCGCTGAAAGCCGTCATCCTAGCACCACATCCGTGCAGTGCTGAAAAGAAGCGGGTCAGCGCCTGAGCCCCTGGGCTACAGGACATGACGGGCCTGGAAGCAGGGGGTCCGCCCCTGAAAGACCACTGAAGCTCAGTGGGCTGTCTCTGCCCGTGGGGATCTCTTCCATCTCGCCCGCGCATCCATCTTCCCGTCCACCATTCAAGCATTCAAGCAGACCCTGGGCCGTCTTGGCTTCCAGATCCGCAATCGCCTGTCCCATGGACGCAGACGGCCGGGACGCCGACTTGACTGAATTCCTCCGTCCGAGCCGTTATCAGCGTCAGCCATTCCAAAACGACGGGATTCGCGGATTCCATCCACATCTTGAACTCGTCGAGCTGATCTGAGCACAACGAACCGCCACCTTCCGTCGGGGAAACGGTAGAGTTGTTCCGCGCCGTTTCACCATTTGAACCCCATGCTGGACGACTGCCACCTTGCTTTCAGGCTGAATAGGCATCCCAAATTCCCGTCAGAAGTTAACGACAGCCGCCACGCCGGCTCAGGCCGGCAGGTGGCCACGGTGCCATCGTATATGGACCGTGCCACTGTCTCGAACCCGGTGTGAAGTGGCACACAACCGCTCCAGTCAACTTAAGCAAGGGCATAGTCAATCCAGTAACTCGCCAAAATAGGAGCAAATGAGCCACCTCTACGGAACAACACCCTTTACAGTATACCTTGAGAGATGGCAGATACCGACCCGGTTGTCATCCTGCAATGATTTTCCGACGTCGCTAATAATAACCAGGCTCGCCAGGAACGAGGCAAACCGTCCGTGGGGTGGAAATGGCTTCATCCGCCCGTTTAAAGTTTAAACGATGGGCCACTCACTCACTCTACAGAGGTAGCCAAGCTAGGCGGGAGTGGGTAAGCAGGTATAAGTGGGATCGTTATCTCCGTCTGCAACATTTCCACTGCTGGAAAATTACCCATCCTCAAGCTCGCTACCAAGGTTATCAAAGCAGATATCGCCATGCCTTTCGGGCCGAGATATCGCGGCGAATGGAGCAAAAGTGGATAGTTAAGGGAACCCTGAGGACCAATGCCTTCCCTCAAGCCAGCCAGGTGTGCGTGCGGTTTGATCAAGTCGGCCCACATGCTCAACCGGTTGGGCGATGTGAAGAACAGCAAGACTGGCCTACCTCCCAGGGCGGAAAGCTCCGTCCCCTGAGCTCAAAGAGAGGTCGAGAGAAAGTCCAGTCCGGAAGAGGCCACATACCTTCTCCCTCCGTCTCAGCCAACCAACCCGTTCCCACCCCTCACTTACATAGTAGGCACGTTGACAAACCCCCGTATCGTTGTTGTTGGTACATACCCCTTCCCTTCCCTCCCCTTCACCACCGCGCCCCCCCCAAACCCGCCTCAATCTCCCCAAAAACCTCCACCCCCCGGACCCCCAACCCCGTAGCGACGCCCACCACGTCGGCCCCGGCCGCCCTCATCCTCCGATACCCCGCGGCATCCAGCACCCCGCCCACGCCCACCACCCTCACGTGCCGGCCCAACGACAACAACAACCCCCCCCGCCCCCCCCGCGCGCACTCGTCCTCGTCCTCGTCCAGCAGCCGGCGGATCGTGCGCACATTCCCCAGCGCGAGCGGGTGCAGCGGCGCGCCGGCCATGCCGCCTATCCCGGGGTCGGGGAGGGCGAACGAGGTTGGGGTTGGGGTTGGTGGTGATGGTTGGGTTGAGGTTTGGTTCTCGGGAGGAGGAGGGGGTGGGGTGAAGAGCAGGCAGGAGCCGAGGGTGTTGGTTGCGGTGATGAAGCTTATGATCGGGTACATTCCACTGGGGTCAGCGGTCTTTTTCAGGGCGGATATCAGGGCGAGGTATTGGGTGGTGTAGGTGTAGGGTGGTGTTTTGAGGCCGACGGGGATGCGGCGCGGGGTGTTGTTGTTGTTGTTGTTGTCTTGGTCAGCGGTTTCGGCGATGGCTTGGCCGAGGTGGGTGAGGTAGGTGGTGAGTGCTTCTTCCGAGTAGGCTGGGGGTGGCTGGTTGGGGATGTTGGGACAGCTGAGGTTGATTTCCATGGCGAGGGGCAGCTGGACGCCCTGGGAGGCCGAGACGATGAGTTTGTAGCTGGTTGCTATGTCCTCTGGGGTGCCCGTGACCGAGACGATGAAGCCCTTGCTGGACCTCGCGGGCTGTTCATCGGATATGGTTTTGATGAAGCCGAGGTAGGTGTCCAGAGTGAGTGGGCTGTAGCCGAGTGAGTTGAGGCTTGCGTTTTGCGTTGAGCCGGTCAGGGTTGCGTCGAAGAAGGCATGTTGGTGTTTTGCGGGATCGTGGTCGAAGCCATTGATAAGGGACGTTCGAGTGGTGACTGCGCCTGTTGACGGGCAGGCGTACAGTCGTCTCAGGTCGTCGAGTGTGGTTGCCCAGGGACTGGCCGAGTTGACCAGGGGCGGGTTGATCTCCAGCGGGGGAGGTGCTCCCGCCATGCTCGTGTAAGTCACACGCCGATTACTGTTTTTGAAAGAGTCCCACCGTCTGTCTACCTCTGTAGGCCGTGATATCTGGTGGCGATCACGATTTGATGGGCTTGATGCAGTTGTTGAGCGGTCGCAGCAGCGGGGTTCTCGAGATAAGATAAGCCCATGATGGCAACCCCGCGCAAGAAATCAGGGGTTCAGGGAAACCACAACAAAGGGTTATCACAAACGGGAAGTGCTCATACATTGCAGAAAGGGGCCATAGATTTCATCAGAACATGTCATCAATTGCCTTGTCGGAGTCCTTTCTGATCAAGTCCAACATGCCCTGCGACGATATGTGAGCGGAGAAATGTGTGAGGGAGGGAGGTCAGCAAACACTCACCTCTGGCATGATGGGTTTCCCGTCGTCGCTCTTGACATAGCGGAAGGGCATCTCAGTGCTCTCGTGCTCGTTGAACTTGAGCTCGGGGTGGTCCAAATAGGGGATTTCCTTTAGGGGGGCTGGGGCACTGTCAGCCGTGATTCTAGGAATCGCAAGACCAAGTCGACATACTTTTGCCCTGGACAACCAGCCGAGTGACTCTGACAGCCGTGTCCGTGGTCATCTGGACTGGGCCAAGCCGGCGGCCCTCGAAGCCCTTCTTGCGCAGCTCAGATGTTCTATCTCTTGGCGGGTCATCTCCTGTGGCAAGAGTCAATAAATGCCCCGACGACAAGTCAGCAGAAGCTACGCACCTAGAATCCCGCCGAACAGAAACGCATCGAACTTGTCCCCATCCTCTGGTGAGAGATCACTCGCGGCGGAGGGATCGAGCAAGCACACGCGAGACTTGTCACTCGCATACAGCTCCTCGACGCCCCTGGCCTCGGCTGTGAAGGCAGGGATCTTGCTCAATGCTTCGGGAACCTTGAAGGCAGCAGGAAGAGACGACAGGCAGAACTTGGCCCCGGCATCCTGCGACTCGCGACCAATGGCGAGGTACTCCAGCTCCGACCAAGTGCCGAGCTCGGGGTCGAGGTGCTCGACGATGTATATTTTATTGCTGGAGGCCATTGTGAGTGAGGACGAGCGAGCACGCGAGACATGCAGGTGGTGCTAGGAAATTTTAGCTTCAAGCTCGAATTCCGCTAACAATAGAATTGGTTGCTCAATGCCAAGAGGGCTTGGCAAGCCAGAGCCGGCAGATCGCCCCACTCAAGCTTAACTAAATGGATACCAAGGTAATATTCAGTACTGAATAATACACTCCAACCCTGGTTTGTTCGCTAGCGCCTGACTTTGAGACCGGGGTGGGTGCGAAAACCTCAATCTCAAGGGCACAACCACCACATTGAGTGGAAAGAGAACGGGTTGCTTGGAAACATCTTCCTGGATGCTTCCAAAGGCCCTATTTTTCTACGTTGAAAGCGCTGTTCTGGGTGTCGAGGGAGGCCTTTCCGATTTTATACCTAGGACCCCTGTCCAAGGTATCGCGCTAACAATCAAACCAGTGTTGGAGTGTAACTCTGGCTCCGAAGTGCCCGGTGCGTCCTCTTCTCGCATCAAACATCGGGCTAGCCATGCATTGTTGACGCCTGCGAAGTCCGAGCTGACAAGCTGGCGGCGGGGGGGTTGTTCCAAATTTTTACTCAAGGCAACTTGAATCAACTTCCAGGAATTGCGGCGTCTTATTCAATCCCTGTTCCGGAAGGGGCGCGGGGGTCAGCTTTGTTCGTTGGACCCAGCACGCTGAAACGCCCCCTATGTTTACGCCAGTGCCCAAGAAAGAGGCAGGGAAAATAGAGCCGAGTTCCAGCAGCTGATATCTCTCATCAATTGCATCCTCGTTTGTGGTGACACGGGCCCCGGCAAGCAACCTAGAGTCCTCGACCAAGAACAAAAAGTATCCCTGCCTCAAATACTTCCCGGTTGGGCTAGCCCGCAGTCTGCCAAGCTGCGCCGCAGCCTCGTCAGCCGCTTTTCTGCTCCATGCCGCCGCCGTCAGGACACATCTTCCCGCCATTTGCAACACTTCGTCTTGTATCTCGACTTTTGCTTCACTTCACTTCTCCGTCGCCCCCATGACGGCCACTGGCACCACCGGGTAGCCAGATATTCTGTCGTTCTCTTCGACCTTCTTGGATTTTGTTGCTGCTGGGTCGTCTTCGAACCCGCGCGACGCGGCCATGGCTCCGAGTCGGTCATCGATAGGCTGGAGCCGCCTGTCTGCCGTGATCGCTGCCCTCGCCCTCCCATGGACAGCGACACTGGCAGCCGCCGAGAAGTCGGCCGGCGACTACTTTGTCCATTCACTCCCTGGCGCACCCGAGGGACCCTTGGTGAAGATGCATGCTGGGTAGGCTTCCCGTTGCACAGGGCCGAAGTAACCTTGGGACGAACCAAGCTAACGTGAGGCGCAGACACATCGAGGTCACCCCCGAAAACAACGGCAACCTCTTCTTTTGGCATTTCCAGAACAAACACATTGCGAACAAGCAGCGGACCGTCATCTGGTTGAACGGCGGGCCGGGATGTAGTTCCGAGGATGGCGCCCTGATGGAAATCGGCCCCTACCGGTTGAAGGACGACAAGACGCTTGTCTACAACGATGGCGCCTGGAACGAGTTCGCCAATGTCATGTTCGTCGATAACCCCGTCGGCACCGGCTACAGCTATGTCGATACCAACGCCTACGTACACGAGCTGGACGAGATGGCCGAGCAATTCGTCACCTTCCTAGAGAAGTGGTATGCTCTGTTCCCAGAGTACGAACACGACGATGTGAGTTCTCCTGGGCCTGCTGCTTTCTTGCACCTTCTCACTCTGTTTTTCTATCTAGATCTACATTGCCGGAGAGTCGTACGCTGGCCAGCATATCCCCTACATCGCGAAACACATACTCGCCCGCAACAAGCTTCCGGCCACGAAGCACAAGTGGAATCTGATGGGCCTCCTCATTGGCAACGGATGGATCTCCCCGCCCGAGCAGTACGACTCCTACCTCGAGTTCGCTTACCAAAAGGGCCTGGTGCAGAAGGGAAGCGATATCGCCAACAAGCTCGAAGTCCAGCAGCGCATCTGCCAGAAGCAGCTCGCCGTCAGCAAAAGCGCCGTCGACAACCCGGATTGCGAGAGGATCCTTCAGAACCTCCTCGACCTGACCGCTGTGCGCGTCAAAGACAACCAACGCGAGTGCTACAACATGTACGACATACGCCTCAAGGACGTCTTCCCGTCCTGCGGCATGAACTGGCCCCCCGACCTGACCAACGTCGCCCCGTACCTCCGCCGCAAGGACGTCGTCGAAGCCCTACACGTCAATCCGAACAAGGCAACCGGCTGGGTCGAATGCAACGGCCAGGTCGGCTCCAACTTCCACCCCGTCAAATCCAAACCCTCCATCGACCTCCTGCCCGACATCCTCAGCGAGGTCCCCATCATGCTCTTCTCGGGCTCCGAAGACCTCATCTGCAACCACCTCGGCACCGAAGCCCTGATCAGCAACATGGCCTGGAACGGCGGCCGCGGCTTCGAGGTCTCCCCGGGCACCTGGGCCCCCCGCCGGGACTGGACCTTTGAGGGCGAAGCCGCCGGCTTCTGGCAGGACGCGCGCAACCTCACCTACGTCGTCTTCTACAACAGCAGCCACATGGTGCCCTTTGACCACCCGCGCCGCACGCGCGACATGCTCGACCGCTTCATGGGCGTCGACATCAGCTCCATCGGCGGCAAGCCCACCGACAGCCGCCTCGACGGCGAGAAGGGCCCCGAGACCACCGTCGGCGGCACCGCGGGCAACGGCACCGCCGACCAGGAGGCCGAGAAGGCCAAGCTGAGCGCCGCCAAGTGGCAGGCCTACCGCCGGTCCGGCGAGATCGTGCTGGCCGTCGTCATCGTCGCCGCCGCCGTGTGGGGGTACTTCATCTGGCGCGAGCGTCGCAAGAGGTTGGGCTACCAGGGCCTCGCCGGCGGCGAGAACGGGGCTGGTTCCGGCGGGAGGATGGGCGCCAATTCCAGCTCGTCGGAGAGGTTGGGCGGGTTCCGGAATCCCCTCGCCGCGGTTGGTGGTGGCCGAGGGAGGGGGAGGGATGTGGAGGCGGGGGATTTCGATGAGACGCAGCTGGACTCGCTGCACGTGCGCTCGCCCGTGGAGGCGCAGAAGGATGTGAGGTATAGTCTTGGGGAAGAGAGTGATGATGCGGAGGAGGAGGAGGAGGAGGACGGTGGGCGTGGGAAAGGGAAAGAAAAGGGGGCTGGCAAGGCGGGCGGGAGTTCATGATCGGTTTGGTTTTAGTTGGGTACTAGAGGTCTGGGTTTGAATGAGGAACTATTCTGAATACGTAGTTCCACATCAATGGGTTGGTTGCACGGCAAGGCGTAAATGGCCAAACATGCTTCTAGTTGTGGGAAACCAGGACCACTCCAAGTACATACAAATCTCATCAATCAGTAAATTTGCATATTCAGCTGGCCAGATTCAACTAATAATGGCACGGCAAAAGGCCTCAATGCCTCAATTGCTCGTCGACATGACTCTACGCCAGTCTAAACCTCAAAATCAAAGGTATCTCGCAGACAGCATCAGCCGGTCTCTTCAAGCAGCAGAGGAGATTCGACTGATGTTGCGAGAACCGTGGTATCTCAGAAGCCCTAGTCTCATTCCCTCTAGGAATGGCCGTTGCCTTACAACTGGATAGTGTTGTTCACAATCTTGACCTCCTCACCAGGTTTCTACTTTCGTCGTTAGCTATCGCATCTTTTCACACAAAACCGTACGGTGGATGGACTTACGAATGCGGGCAGCCCAATGTAGGGACAGTCAGAGCACCTGAAAGCGTCGCCCAGATAGCAACTGCCACACGAACCCGTCTTGCCCTGAACGGTAAAGTCGAGCTCGTTCAGGTCCTCCGACTTGAGCTTGAGCGTGTTCAGGTCACTGTCAGCCTTTGCGCGCCGCGTCTTGTCCTCGGCTTCCATTCTCGCCCCTAGACCACATGTGCTGTACGGTTGTTAGTTGCCGGGTCATTTGGTGGGTAAGTTTGTAGAAGAAAACCTACCAGTCCTTGCACGCCCGCCGCTTCTTCCCCGGCTGCGGCTGGCACTCGGGCGGCTGCTGGATCGGCCTCCGCAAGTCCTCTTCCGCGAGCAGCGTATCCTCATCGACAACATCATCGTCATCCTCGGCATCCAAATCCAAATCCAAATCATCGCTGAAATCCACAAACCCAACCCCGGCCGGGGCAGGCGCAGGCGCAGGCGCAGCAGCCACCACCACCGGCGGCACCATCCCCAACGCCTCCTTCCTCCCCGCAACACTAACCGTCACAGCCCCAACCGCCGGCCCAGCCGAGCTACCGCCGCCGCCACCACCACCAATCTTCTTCTTCCCCAACCCAAACCGCAACGGCACGGCCTCCTCCTCGGCATACTCGGGCTTCATAAACCCACCCTTAGGAGTGGGGGAAGCAACCAACCCAGCCAAAACCGCCTCCCTAACCACCACCTCCACGGCCCCAGAGGAGTTCTGAAGAGGAGAAAAAGAACCAAAACTCCCATCCTCACTCCTCAACCAACCCCCCGCCTTGAGCGCCAACACCAAACGCGCCCAGACGGCGCGGTCCGCCAGCAGCGCGGCCGCCTCGGCGCGCCGCGCGCCGTCGGCGTCGGTCAGCACCAGCACCAGGTCGTAGGTCGCGGGCGGCAGGGACACGAGGCCGGCCGCGAGGCGGTCGAGCATTTGCAGGTCGGTGGTGGCGCGCGGGTGGGTGGTGAAGAGCGCTGCCAGGCGGTCTTCGCGGGCGGCGAGGGAGGGCGGGGCGAGGAGGAGGGTTCTTTGGGTTCTTTGGGTTCGTTGGGTTGTTGTTGTGAAAGGTGGTGTCGGTTTGGAGGATGTGGATGGCGGGGTTGCCATGGTCATGGTGGGGGGGTTGAAATCGGGGGTTAGATCTAGGGCGGGTGGCATTTTGGCGGTGGGAAATTCGGTTTGTTTGATGGGGATGGTTGAGAGGAGGAGTCCAAAAAGGAGGAGGTGGTGATGAGGTGATGTGCTCTGGCTTTAGATGGCGAGCGCGTTACGAGTTGATTATTGAAGGAGGGGTGGCAGGCCGTTAAGATTGGTAATTGGCGAGAATTTCCGTGGAGTTGCTCGTTTTTACAGCGGAGATAGCGCTGTGGCCCAATCGTCGGCATTACCAAGCATCGCCACCAAAACAGTACAGTGCGAGCGGCCTTGTGCTGAGATGTCGGGCGGATTGCTGCACAGGTGCATTCTGTACATGTATGTGCTTCTAGATTGCAGATCAAGACTCTACAATAGCCCGCCGCTGTTAGAGTTGCAGGGGAGTTTGGTCATAGCTGCTGCAAATGGACTGCATTCGGCACGGCTAGGTACTGCAAAGTGCAAACCAGAGAGTCCGCAGCCAGTCTCGCGCCAGTTTAAACACAGTGTGATTAACAGCAGCTTACCACAGCGGTGACCGATATCGGATGGAGGTCGGCAGTGATTCGACTGACAAAAAGAGGCAATTGATATTAAGCTGGTGCTCATCGTCGATAGTAGGGGCATAAATCACCGTGGGCCGACTTGCTCGGGATTATCTTCGCCGAGTAGTGCCGACCTGGAGACATGTCTGCGAAGCTGGCTCATCAAAAACTACCACCTTGGCATCTGGGCAGGGAAAAATGCAAAGTCGATGAAAAGGGGAGATGGAGAGAAGAGACAGTATTGTATGAAGCAGAGGTACGGATTGCAGTTGAGAGTAAATCGAAAGAACACGCAATTGCGTTGCACTGGCAACTTTGTCATTCCAACACAGCAACACGAACTGCACCAAGCCAAGACATTCATTCGAGTCATGGAGGCACACATCGTGTTGCCTGATGGACCCTGGACGGGTGCATCCGGCCGCCGGCATAGCCGGGATGAAGCTGGCCTGATCGTATCAGAACTGGACGCAAGCAGAGACTCTCAATGCAACGCATCTGCGGACAGCCGTGACTGCTCTTGGTATTAACAACTGTGCACCGTCTCAAACTCGTTCGAGCACTTCTTCAACGGATGACGAGAGAAGATTCCAACTCATGCAGCACAGAGGCGGCGGCATGCCAGCCGGAACCAGCCGTTCGAGGCGCTAGCCATTAACAGTATAGTGTCACGCTACCCCGCAAAATGCTGGGCGTCCAGGAAGGAGTCCCTGAGACCTGAGTGGAGCAGCTGATGTCACACGCCTCTCGGCACGTCCCCAGCATTCAGAGAGAACGGTCGAGGCCAGGAGGTCACAAAGGGGACAGCAGCAACAGACCTGGTGCAAGTATGGCGCTCAATGGGCGTCAATTGACAAGGAACAGGCATGCAAATCCCACTATGGATAAATTGGATGATTCGGCGATCGAGATCTTCGGTTTTGGGACCAGTCATGACGTCGATCGCGGAATGGGAACAACGCTGGGCCCCTGGGGTTTTGGTGAAGGTCAGCCCAGACTCGCTGCCCGCTTACACCATATCACGCGACTTCCCCCAACGCTCCGTCTCCTTGCCTCCCCACTGCGGTGTCCCGCACCGTCCACCCCCCGAGCCCCCTTGTTCTTTCCCTTTGGGGCTGCTCGCCTGATCAATTCGATCTATGACTGGCCGATGCCAAGTCAGCTATTGGGAGCTCGCCGATGCCTTTAAAGGCCGGGAGCTCCCATCTTCTGCGTCGTCACCATTTCCTCTCAAGTGTTCAGACTTCATCGACAAACCATCAACCATCTGTCTCCCATCGACTCTTCCATCCCAAATACATCATTGAGAACCAGACCACCGCTTGTGCATATCGTCTCGTCACTCTACCTAACCATCTGTGATATCAACGACTGCGCCAAAGTAAGTTCTCCTGCCTGTTAACTGCAGCCCCCTCCTTTGCCTGAGCATACGGAGTACTCTGAGCAATAACCCCGCATCGTCTGTACGACACTGACCCCGACCCAACAGTTGTACCCCAGACAACCCGCCCCCCATTCTCTCCTACTCTCTCATCCACCGCAGTCCATCAAAAGTAAGACTCTAGCTTCTCCGGGTTGTATGTCATCATGAACAACGAACTAACCTCCCTTCTCGCAGTGACTCGTTCGCACAAGTTTGGTGACAAGGACCACGCCGGCCTAGCCGACGGTACTGTTCTGCCCCAGGACCAGCTACCGAAATACTTTGGCAAGAGTGGCTTTGCCGATGCCGACCCCAAGAAGACCAAGAAGAACGGCGGCGGCCGGGCTAACTGGTGAGTTATTATCCAAGCTCTCATGTTATTTGGATTTGCCGTAATAAACAAATGCACGCTGCTAACACATCACCAGGGGCAACGTCGGCGACGAGGCGGCCGACCAGGACTTCAACTTCACCAACGCCCGCCGCCGTTCCAACAGCAGCAGCATCTCGAGCAACCTGGAGAACTTCAAGACCAAGTTCGAGATCAACGAGCCTGAGCCCGTCTTCGAGGAGAACATGGGGCCCGAGGACGAAGAGAAGACGGAGAGCTCGAGCGCGACCAGCGTCGATGAGGGCAAGTCTCACAAGGAGGTGTAAGATGTTGTCACGAGGGGGGATCTTTGATCAAAGTGAGGCGGTCACCCGCGAATGCATTGCGGGAATCCATCATCTTGGCGGAAGGCGTTTCTGGCTGGGGCAATCTGCCACGGAGAATGCCTTCTATCTGACTACCACACACGATGCGGTGCTTATTGCTTCGGGATAGCACGCGCTATGACGCGGTCTGCATACCGCATGTACCATAGTTTCAATGTACAACCTCGGACGAGGCTTGACTGACAAGATGCGTGGGGTTTTCGGTCGAAGTGATCGTGAGGCTACATGCGCACATGCATACCCAACTTCTCTATAACATACATTCAACCCCCTATTCCAAAGGCCCGCACGGGCAGGCTTAATCTTCATCTCGACCCCAGACTCTCAAGAACCCTCCTCGCAGGCTTAAAAGTTGACCCCTCCACCTTGATCCTCCCAACCCTCAACCGCGACCCATCCGCCATCTGCACAAGAACCGCCTCACTGTCCGCCTCATCCACCCGATACCTCAACACCACATCCTCCCCCGTCTCCCACCCCGACGTATTTCCATCCTTTTCCCCGACCTCCTTCCTCTTCTCCTTTCCCTTCTGCACCCAAGTGATCAACCCGTCTCCATCCCCGCCTCCATACGATAGTGGTGGTCTCTGACCAGTGTTGGCAGCAGCACCCCCCCACGACGATGGTTGAAACTCCTCCTCCTCCTCCACCACCGACAAATCCTCCAGAATCACCCGCTTCTTCTTCCCGCCCTCTCCCCGCCGCAGCCGGAGATGCGTCCACAACGGACCCAGCACGCGCGCCTGCAAGGCCACCCGCGCCGCCGCGCCAGAAGAAGAACAAGAAGATGATGAAGATGAAGAAGCCGTCCACAAGATCTGTCTATCCTCAGGCCTGATCTTGGGCGCGTGCCGCAGCCGCAGCGACCGTATCGGTGGTGGTGACTCGGAAGCCTTCTTCTCGTCGCAGCTACGATGCGGCGGGATGTGCAAGCCCCGGCGGAGGGTCTCGACGAGCATGGCGGCGCTGGCCGGGGTGAGGAGGTCGTGGAGCTGCGGGGTGGTGCAGTCCGGCGGGATGGGGATGCCCGGGGGGTTCGGGGTTTGGAGGAGGGGGATGCCTTGGTCAAAGGCGTGCGGGGAGAGGGTCTGGATTGTGATGCCCGTGTGGCTGCGCTCGGCGAGGAGGGCGTGGTGGATTGGGGCGGGGCCGCGAAGGCTTTTTTTTTTTTATCAGCAAAAAAATGGTTGTGGCCTGGTTGAACGGGCAGAAACGAAAAGCTTACTCGGGGAGGAGGGAGGGGTGGACATTGAGGCCGCCGTATTTGGAGGCGTGGATTAGGCGTGGGGGCACGAAGAGGCCGAAGGAGACGGCGATGATTAGGTTGATGGGGTCGCCGTCGGGTTTGGGCATCTGCTGGTATGTTAACATGAAGAGTCAAAGACTATGAGCGGTTGAGGGAGAACGGCTTACATCCCAGCCTGTAAATGTGTCCCTCACATGGATGGGAAGATTGAGTTGGGTTGCAAGTGCCCGGAGAGGAACTATGGCAATGTTAGACTATGCCCCTGATATGTGACCTGACCCATTCTTGATCAAGTACCTTCTTTCAGCACCTTGTACCCCCTCCCCGTTGGCTTGCTCGGTCTGACCACGACATCGATGGACCGGATGAGGTCAGTGTTTTGTCTGTGTTCGTCGTATAGAGCTTGCAGCGAGGCACAGCTGAATGCATCCGAGCCGCAGAATAAGATTCTCAAGGAATCCGACTTTTTGGAGGTCGTGCTATACGATTGCCGCCATCGTATAGGTCTTGCGGCCGTCCATAGTGAGGACCGAGCAAGTCGTGTGAAGAGCATCTCAACCTTGAGATTCTTATTTTGGAGGGGATTTCACCCCTTCATACCACCCCGATTGGTTACCAATGAGTGAGTTTCCATCAAATAAGATGACAAGGCAGCGATTCCTGTGTCAAGTTCGATTCAATTGAGGGTTCGCGTGGCCTCGAGCTTTCGTGTTTGAAGATGTGAATCGGGAAGTGAGCCTGCCAAGACTCGATTGGAAGTGGGAAGACGGAATCCCCCCTGCGACCCACTTTTCCATCAATGAACCCAGCTGTTTCTGCTGTGCGTGCAGGGGGTGAATTTAGAGAAAACTCCCCTTCCGCAATCATCCCCCATCCCCGTTAGTCTCCGTCACCACCTCCCACCGGTAGGCCACTGCCCACTGCCCGTCAAGCTCAACATCCCAAGCCGGCGGCGCAACAACCACCACGGCGCCAGGGGCCACACGACCCCGGTTCCCACCACCACTTCCCCCGCCCAACCCCTCGATATTTCCCTCCCCGGCCAGGACCACTCTCACACCCGGCGGCTGTAGCCCACCCTCAATCCCTCCTCCATTCATCAACCTTCCAGATACCAACGTCATCCCCAGTCCGCCATGCGAAACCTGATCGACCACAACCCTCACCGCAGCAGCAGTGGCAGCATGGTCAAACCCGAGAGCAGACGAAGTCGCTTTTCCCTCCCCCTCCCCGTCAACCCCCCCTTTGACATCCACCAGCCAGTCCCGTAACTCGGCGGCCAGCCCGCCCGGCAGGTACTTTGCTCCGCGCCGCTGGGGCGAGAAGATATCCGCCGCGAGGTAGGCATCCGGGTCGGGGTGGAATCTGTCCGGGGGTTCGGTGAGTTTGAAGCGTGGTGCGGTCCGAAAGGCCGGTTTGTCATGACTGTGATTGGGTTTGGGATCTTGCTCGGCCTCATCATCTTCCGAGTCATCTAGGTCTAGTCGTTCTTCGGCTTCGGCGCCTAGAGAGGAGGAGCCCGCTGGCGAGATGTTGGCATCGTCCTCGTCTTCATCCTCCTCCACGTCTGAGTGATAAAACACGATGTGGTTGTCTGGGGCGTCTGGGAGGGAGCCGAGGTCGGTTTCTTCTGATTGTTGTGTATCTGCTACTGGGTCTGTCTCGGACGAGGCAATCGATATGCGCCTGCGTTTGGGAGAGCGTCCCTCGTTGAAGTCTCCAGCGGTTGGTGACTGCGGAACGAGGGAGGAGTCGAACTCGATGGGTTCGGGGAGTGCGTTGCGAGTAGTGGGTGATGCAGATGGCGACCCTTCGTGGGGAGAAATTGGCGAGCTGTCATCAATGATATCCTGGGTCGAGCGAGTCCGGGGTACTTTGGACTTGATGGCCAGCACTGGTGTTGCGAAGGCAGCGCCCGCCTGGGTTGCGGATGGCCTCGGCGTTGAGGCCGCAAATCGGGGGGTGGTACGGAATTGAGACGGTCCATTGGTGTGCTGTTGAATATTTGGCGTTTGGGTATGAGACTGCTGCGTGCTCGATCTTTTGGAGGCCAGGAACCGGGAAGGAGCAGCAGGTGTCTGGGTTGTCACTCGTCAATCATGAGCTTGAGTCTTGATATGAGTGCTGGGGGAGTCTGCACTCACTCCTGGCGGTAACCCCATTCCTTGGAGAAAGTGAGGACGGCTTGAATCGCCGTTGCGTGAAGTATGAGATTCAATTTCTCGAGATACTAGATGAAGGGGGTTTCTGTATAGGGATGACGACAGGTAGCAAGCAGTTGGAGAGCCTTGGTTTGGGATGAGTTGTGAGCGTTGACCCTAACCCCAACCCGAATTTGTGCAGGTGCAAGCGCCCCCTGTCTGTGGTTAATTAAAGCTGTTAGTGCAGCTCAATGTTACGAGACTGCCTCGAGACGCTCGCCGTAATTACACTGCTGGCCCGTGCGCCCAGTGTTGCCATTAAACAGTACAGGCGGCGCGTGACCGCCCCACATGAGAACGCGCCGCGTACTGTATGTACAAGGGTCTCGCGTCCTCCTGAATTGACATTCAACACTATCCCACCCGCGAGTCTGATTGTGCGTCCCACTCCAGGCATGGTATATAACCAACTCCACCACCAACCCAATCCTCTCCACCCAGACTCTCCGAAGGACTCATCCTCTCTCAATCCAACCGAGTTCAACTTCTCGCCATGTTCGCGACAATGCCCCAGACCCCGCCAACATTCACCTTTGGCCGGACAGGCCAAGGCTACCAGCAACACCACCACCGGCCTGCCTTCTCCTCGCCACTCTCCTCCTCCCCGATCCGAGCCGCCTCTGTATCGCCGCCACCATACCAGCAACAACCTCAAAACCACCAGACAATATCGCAGCCTCTCTCGCCCTGCAATGCCAATTACCTAAACACCCTCCCGCGCCCGCGCGAGACCCAGTCCTCGCCCATTCCGTGTCCGTCAATATTCGACAATAACGCGGTTGGTGGCAACAGCAACAACAACAGCAAATTCCGCTTCGCCACGCGCAATCCGCGGCCTAATCCAGTCCTCAAACGGCGCGAGGATTTGCAAGAAGGCAGGCGTCGGTTGTTTTTCCAAAACGTGCGGCAGCGGCAGGAGGACAAGCGGTGGGAGATGCGCGGCGGGGAAGATGAGGTACGTTTTTTCCCTCCAAAGCCCTCTCTTTCTCTCTCCCTCTCTCTCTCCATCATTATATCAAACCTATTTGCTCACGCGGTTTATTTAAGCTTCTCAAACTCGAGTGGTGGCGCCTCAACCGCGAGCGGCAGCAGGCCAAGGAGGCCGAGGTGGAGCAGTACCTGGGCGTGATGGACGCCGACGTGATGGCTCGGGAGGAGGAAGAGCTCCAGATGCAGATGCAGATGCAGATGCATGCGCATCAAGACATGGATGCGTTGATGGCGGATGCTATCGCGCAGCAGGAGGAGGCCGAGGTGGATGCGTTGGTTTCGTCGTTGCAGGGGCAGGACCAGGCGCACTTTTCGGATGACGACGACTATGATGAGCTGTTTATGGATCTTATTATGCAGCAGCAGCAGCAGCAGCAGCAGCAGGGAGGGCAGGGGATGGGGCAGTCCCAAGACGTGGAGATGTCTTGATACCTAGGGTGGTTTAATTGTGGGCTCAATGTACAGACTAAGGTAGTCGGTGTTTCGGGTGGGATTTGGTAGACGGGGCGTTTTGGTGGGTTATTGCATTGGGTTATGGTATAAGTCCCAATAACAAACAGCCTTTGGCCCGGCCAAGGTATCCACGGTATCCTAAACTAATTATGGTGACTTGGTTCTACTTCAGAGTCCTGGCGGCATTATTGGGGATTGCACGACTCGTCCGGCATGTTGAGCACGTCCTGGGTCGAGGGCATGTCCCCGACAAGGTCTTCCGGCGGTGACCCGGAGGCTTGCATCTGTGGCAACGGTTAGAGGGGAATCGCAGTGGCTGAGGATACGCGCAACTCACCTTCTGCATCCGGTCGACAATGTATTCCCGGTCTGCCTTGTTCGAGTCCGCGTACTTTGGTTCCTGGAACTTGAGGACAATCTCCTTCACTAGCGTCTGCTGCTCCTCGTACCGCTTCAAGTCCTCCGCCGACGTCTTCTCCCGGTTCTTTTCAAGCCACTCCGGGAATTTGTCATTGAGCTCCTTCATGGGCTCGTAGAGGATCTCCTTGTTGGTGAGCTGGTCCATCATGCCCATCAGCATCTTGGAGAAATCCTCCTCGTTGCCTTCGCCTTCGAGGCCACCACCGCTCTGCATCTGCTTGAGGAGTTCGGCGAGGAAGTCGTCTGAGCCTTCGGCCGCCGCCGCAGCTGTGGCCTGCTCGCCCGAGGTGTGCATGCGCTCCATCGTGCGCCGGATGGTTTCTTGGAAGGAGGCCTCGGCGTTGGCGGCACCTGTTGTCGAAGAGGCGCCGGCAGCCTCTGGAGGATTCGGCGCGGTCGACGCTTGGTCCGCGCTCCCCGATGCCGCAGCGCCCAGCTCCTTGAATATGCTCTCGAATTGTGCCTGCATCTCGGGCTTTGGGTGTGGTCAGCGGCGCAAATGTGCCTGGGTCTCGGGGTATCACGTACCGAACTATCTAGCTCACCCAGCAGGTCCGCCATGCCGTCTTGGAGTTGCTTTGCAAAGTCATCCTCGGATAGACCGGGCTCCTCGTCGACGCTGGCAGCAGCTGGTTGTGGTGGTTCTGAGGGTAGTCCTGAGGGCTCTTCTGGCGTTTTGGTATCGATCTTGGCCGCAGAGAACTCGTCGAGCATGTCTAAGCTGGCCTGTTAGTCAAAGCTCCCTCGCATCATATGCGTTGGTTGGGACTTGCCATCGAGATCGTCCAGGTCATCCTCGTCCGGGTCCGGTACATCGTCCATGTCTTCCACCGTCACCGTCTTCTCCCCGATCTGAACAGCGGGGGCAATCTCCTCTCCATCCTTCTGGGATACGCCAGCATCGGCAGCAGTTGATGCCATTATGGTGAAGTCTCGCTCGTTTGTATCGGGGTGCGTTTGTGAGGATACAAAACCGGGAGTTTACGAGACGAACCCCACGTGAGAGAAGGAAAGACTTTGGGGTGGGAGGGAAGGGTCACAATGAAGATGGGGTAATGCAAGCGCGGCAGGACAAGTTTGAAAGCAATTGGGCCGTCAATCTGCAGTATTCTGCACGGGGTCCAGGTCGAGGGTTCGGTGAGATCACTGCTTGTCAGGGGGGACGAATGCGATCCGACGGATGGGATTTGCATGTGCAAACGCCCCGGCCCATTCTCGGTGCCCGACAGGGGACATGGACACCACCGAGGGCCCGGCCGGCTGTTGCTTGCCCCGCACTCGCGAATCCCCGGACCCGGTACGTACGTAGTTACCTCGTTTGTACTTTTGCCCCACGCTTCTAGGCCCACCAGGCCGGCTCTTCTCCGCCTTCCGTATTGAGAGGCTGCGGCAGGCAGCCGGTGGGTCCGTGCGGGCGTCGGAATTTCGACCATCAATCAACGCGGTCCTGCCCTGCGCAGCTTCGCGACTCAACATTGCTTCCAGAACCCTCAACGGCAACCCCCGTAATACCCCCTGCCTTCCATTCAAGGCTAGCCCGGCGAATTTATCATTTGGCCCGTTTTGAGCCGCGCCCTGCAACTGTTTATCGACTCTTTAGCTCCACGACACTTCTCTCCACACGAACGACTTTCCCCCACGTCCGCACCGACCGTCGATCATCCGGGCCGACGCGGCATCCGTCCTGTCATCAGAGATCTCGAAACTCGATAATTACAATCACGATGTCGTTGTGCCAGAATCGCCTGCAGGAGGAACGGTACGTCAACAATCGCCGCCTATTCGCAGCCTCGTTCGAGACGATTGCGCGACAGCCTCACTAACCTCCCTTTCACGCTCCAGGAAGCAGTGGCGTAAGGACCATCCGTTTGGCTTCTATGCACGGCCCCAGAAAAATGCGCAGGGAGTGCTGGATCTCAAGATCTGGGAGTGCGGCATCCCGGGCAAAGAGAAGACAATCTGGGAGGGCGGCCTGTTCAAGATGGTTGTAACGTTCCCCGACGGTATGCGACACCATTTCTACCCCAGTTTCACCGAAAGCCCCTATGACCGCTAACTACCTAATCTCGTGCAGAGTATCCCACGAAGCCCCCCAAGTGTAAGTCGACCTAGCTGTAGTGCGTATCGAGCGAGATCGGCACGGTCACACGACTAACATGCGGTTCACATGCAGGCAAATTCACGCCCCCGCTCTTCCACCCCAATGTCTACCCGTCCGGCACCGTTTGCCTGTCGATCCTGAACGAAGAAGAGGCGTGGAAGCCGGCCATCACGATCAAGCAGATCCTTCTCGGCGTCCAGGACCTGCTCAACGATCCCAACCCGGAGTCTCCCGCCCAGGCAGAGGCGTACAACATGTTCAAGAGAGACCGTACGCAGTACGATAGGCGCATCAAGCAGATCGTGCGTGAGAACGCCGCGCCGTAGGGGCCATGCCGATCAAAGTTTCGCTCGATGCCGATGGGGTGAGATCGGGAATGGGGTTTCTGATTACGGAGTTAAAGGGATACCAATGGCGATGGGTGACAAAACATATGGAGTTCAGACGACACGATTCGTCGGGATGATCTTCCGCCGCGGGTTACGAATGTTTGATTTTGGGGCTGGGGCGGCATGGCGTGGAGGGAGGTGGATTCCGGAGTTCCCAGGGTACAGAAAGCAGTTTAATCCATCGTGGTGTTTGCAGAGCTAACTCCCACAGGAAAGAAAATGCTCAAGGACAAGACCCCGCGGTCTGCGCCTCGAGATGCAAATGGTGTTTCTGAACGTCTTTCCGTATTTACTTTCACCCCGCGCGGCCTTGCTTAATGCTCATCGATTGGCTTGGCCCCCCACCGTGGGGCTGCGGGATCTGACAGCTCAGATATACACAGAATTTGCGATTTCAACCTCTCACAAATATGCAACCGTCATGCGCCTCTCACACCGTCTTCCCCCATAGATGCAGCACGTCAAGCGGACTCCCGTCGGCTTGTAGCTTCACCATCACGGTCTCTTATCTGTCCTGTCCAGTTTAGGTAATGGCCCGGGTGGAACTTAGACCGGGCCAATCAACACCACACCCGACATCGGCCTGGAATCAATGACTCCGGTCGTCCATTGCTGGAGCTCCGTTCCCAGCTCGGCGGGCCAACTAGCCCATATCGATTGACAATGTAGACCGGCCATTGCTGGGAGGCCCTGGACCCCTTATTAGTCAAGTTTCCAAAATTTGCCGGAGCCTGGGGGGGTCCCGGGGGCGAGACGCCGGGTGTATCGATTGTGCCGAATTTGGACACCACACAATTTTCTGAGGCGTGTGACTCTTTTCCCTCCTTTTGCTCACACCTTTTGCTCCCCATCTTATCCCACTCGGCTTGTCTGTGGCTTTCCTTCGTGCGAACAGCTACCCGCGCCCGCATCCAGTTCGTCTTCCTCCCCTTCTCCAGCACAAATCGCAGCCCTCGGCGCCGGCAAAAGCAAGCATAAAGGGCCTCCTCGTCTCTTCTCTGACTCTGGAAATAGGCTCCGCTCCTCAACGCCCGCTCCTCCTCCTCCGACCCCATTTCCATACCTGCCTTGACGATTGAAGACCTTTGAAACCCGACTTTCAAAATGTGCGGCATCTTCGCCTGCCATAAGTGAGTCGTCCATATCAAGGTCGCGTGTTGCGAGGGCGTCGCGCGGCTTTGCGCCGTGTTCCTGGATGGAGGGGCAACAATTGCCCCGCTATCGCGCCCCTTCGCCGATCCCGTCGCGACAAACATTTTCGCACCACAGCCGCTAACAACCGCGAATAGCCACCCGGACGTGGTCAAGTTCAAGTCGACTGCTTTGAAGCTCTCGAAGGCGTATGTACCTCGCATCGAATTGAATCCCGATCTACAAGAAGGGCGGCGCAATTGACCTCGCTTATCTCGCAGAATCCGGCACAGGGGACCCGATTGGAGTGCGTTGCCCCTCCCCTGAGTCACACAAGATACGAAAACGACGCTGACCCTTTTCGGCATCTCTCTACAGGCGGCAACGTCACTTGCCATAACACGAGTATGGATTGCGCCTAGGCTTTAACTGAAGCACAACCCGCTAACAAGCTCGCAGTTCTGTGCCATGAACGGCTCAGCATCGTCGGCGTTGGTGCGTCTCGATCCGTGTACTGGCCTCCAAGGCAACTTCTAACAGAAACGCAGAGAGCGGAGCTCAGCCACTTACCAATGCCGATGGGAGCATTGTCCTCGCTGTCAATGGCGAGATCTACAACCACCGTCTCATCCGGAAGAGCTTGAAGGAGCCCTACCACTTCAAGACTACCTCGGATTGTGAGGTCGTCATTCCCCTGGTGAGTGCGCTGGATGGATGGACGGAACGCGGATGTTGGTGACAAGATGGATGGCGGCTGACCCCTACCTAGTACATGGAGCACGGCCTTGACGCGCCCAAGTACCTCGATGGCATGTTCTCCTTCGTCTTGTACGACAAGAAGCTGGACCGCACCATCGCCGCCCGCGACCCCATCGGCATCACCACCCTCTACCAGGGCTGGTCGTCACAACAGCCCGGCGCCGTCTACTTTGCCTCGGAGCTCAAGTCCCTGCACCCCGTCTGCGACAAGATCGAGTCGTTCCCGCCCGGGCACATCTATGACAGCGCGACCGGCGAGTGGACCAGGTATTTCGAGCCGACATGGTGGGACGAAAAGCGGATTCCGGACACGCCGGGGTCTCTGAAGCTGCTGCGCGAGACACTCGAGAAGTCTGTCAGGAAGCGCCTCATGGCTGAGGTCCCCTACGGCGTCCTGCTCTCGGGCGGTTTGGATTCTAGTCTGGTTGCGTCGATCGCGCAGCGGGAAACCCTTAGGATGAGGAAGCTGGCCGAGGCGGCGGCCAACGGCGCCGGTGGCGAGGGGACGGGCGATCCGGACAAGGGCGAGGGATTGGTCGGCATCGACGACGACAACAAGCTGTCCACCATGACCTTCCTCCCCCAGCTCAACTCCTTCTCGATCGGTCTCCCGGGGTCGCCCGACAACACGGCGGCGCTCGAGGTTGCCAAGTTCCTGGGCACCAAGCACCACGTCATGACCTTTACCGTCGAGGATGGACTCAACGCGCTTTCAGACGTCATCTACCACCTCGAGACGTACGATGTCACCACCATCCGTGCCTCGACGCCCATGTACCTACTCTCTCGCAAGATCAAGGCGATGGGTATCAAGATGGTGCTCAGCGGAGAGGGTAGCGACGAGATCTTTGGTGGCTACTTGTACTTCCACGGCGCCCCCGACAAGGCCGCCTTCCACGAGGAGTGTGTTCGCCGGGTTAAGAACCTGCACCTGGCTGATTGCCTGCGCGCCAACAAGTCGACCTCAGCCTGGGGTCTGGAGGCTCGTGTACCGTTCCTGGACAAGGAGGTGAGTTAAGACCACAAGCTGTGACACCTGCAGAACTGACAGACCCCCCCGCCGCTAGTTCCTCGAAGTCTCCATGAACATCGACCCCCAGGAGAAGATGATCACGTCCGAGAAGATCGAAAAGTACATCATCCGCAAGGCCTTCGATACCACGGACGAGCCCGAGACCGAGGCGTACCTGCCCGATAAGATCCTGTGGCGCCAGAAGGAGCAGTTTTCGGACGGCGTCGGCTACGGGTGGATCGACGGACTCAAGGACAACGCCGAGCTGCATGTCACGGACGAGATGATGAAGAACCCCAAGCCCGAGTGGGGTTCTGACATTCCGGATACCAAGGAGGCGTATGTGGTTGACCTTATAACATCATGACTCAGTGGGCCGAGGCTAATCCAAGGGTGGGACACAGGTACTGGTACCGCACCATGTTTGACGAGCACTTCCCGCCGTCGTGCGCGTCGACCGTCATGCGGTGGACCCCCAAGTGGTCCAACCAGACTGACCCCAGTGGCAGGTGAGTTACAGCCGCTGTGTTGTTCGGGATTGGTGATGGGAGAGAGGGGCTGACAATTGACTGCAGGGCGATCGCCATCCACAAGGCCAAGTACGACGATGCGTAAAGCGAAGAGCAACAACCACTTCATGTTTGTACATAGGAGCTTGGATAACCTGGTCCGCCGTCACGGGCGTTCTGTCGCGGGTTGGGAAAGGGTCAAATACATAGCACCTTTGAAAAAAGTTGATCTAAAGATTGATGTGTTTTAGGAATGTGACGGCTCTGCTTCTTGGGCGTTTGTATCAACGAGATTCCACCTCATGCATGAGGTATGGATCCTGCATGTTGGACCCTTGGTTTAGATGAACACGCAGCGGCGGTGAGTGCTTGGCGTGCCAGTGCTGTTCATCGGTCCTGCATGCCGCCACGGGATTTTGATGTGGGCATCCTTGGAACGAATATCGGATCGCTTTTTCCAAAGAACTTGAAGACCGACGAGTCAAACAAGGCTCTGCAAGTCGGCTTTGTTGATTAAGGGTTAGGGTTCTTCGATTGAGCCGTTCTCACCGTTCAAAGTTGTCAGTTGACAACACACTGGAAACAGCGGGCCCACGTGGTTTCAGAACGCCTGGACGTCACTGGCCGTCGGAGCTTCGCATGGACGATTGTTGCCGAACCGCCAATCACAGCGCTTAGAGAAATTTCTCGTTACATCGCGAGCCAATTCCGACAACCCCCCCCCCAACAATTCCCCAAGAGGACAGAAGCTTAACCACCGCGCCACCTCCTTCGCAAACATCATCGTAATTCTTCCACCACAAACCGCATCCCTTCGAGTCTACCCTCCAAACCAATCGCCAATATGTCTGTCCCAGCTTTCCAAGATATCGCCAAGGCGGCGAACGACGTACGTACGATGCCGAGCTCCGAGAAGCGGCATTTCTCGAAAGCTCCCCCAACAGAGACACAAACAACAGATGGCTGACTCTGCGACTCCAGCTCCTCAACAAGGACTTCTACCATCTCTCTGCCGGCACCCTCGAGGTCAAGAGCAACACCCCCAACAATGTCGCCTTCAAGGTCACCGGCAAGAGCAGCCACGACAATGCCACGACCGGCACGGTAAGTTGCGACCTCGGCTAGACGGCATAGGAATTAGGATCTTCGATGCTGACCGCGCGCTATTTGTCTAGATCGAGGGGAAATACGTTGACAAGCCCAATGGTGAATTCCAACGCCCCTCCTACCATGCGCGACATGGTGCTCGCCGGATCCAGCGGTTGGGCGGGATGGACTGGCAGCTCCAGCTCGGCCGAATCCGAGGGCCATCGTTCTACAAGCGCCCGGTCTAGTGGACCGTGGCGCTGGACGAGAATGGACTCGCACAGGTGCTAATGCGATGGACACGCGCAGGCTTGACCCTCACCGAGACGTGGAACACGGCCAACACGCTCGAGACCAAGATCGAGATGGCCGACAACCTCGCCAAGGGCCTCAAGGCCGAGGCCATCTCCAGCTTCCTCCCCGCCACCCAAGCTTTCGGCGCCAAGTTCAACCTGCACTTCAAGCAGCCCAACTTCCACGGCCGCGCCTTTGTCGACCTGCTCAAGGGCCCCACCGCCAACATCGACGCCATCGTCGGCCACGAGGGCTTCCTCGCCGGTGCCTCGACCGGCTACGACGTCCAGAAGGCCAAGATCACCGGCTACAGCGCCGCCGTCGGCTACCAGGCCGCGACGTACAGCGCCGCCATCACGGCCACCGACAACCTGAGCGTCTTCGCCGCCAGCTACTACCACAAGGTCAACAGCCAGGTCGAGGCCGGTTCCAAGGCCACCTGGAACTCCAAGAGCGGCAACAACGTCGGCCTCGAGGTCGCTGCCAAGTACCGCCTGGACCCTGTCTCTTTCGTCAAGGTGAGTTTTTTCTTTTGGATTGATCAACAGTGTTGTTGGATGCTGATTCCGTGAAATAGGCCAAGATCAACGACCGCGGTGTCGCCGCTGTCGCCTACAACGTCCTCCTCCGCGAGGGTGTGACCCTCGGCGTTGGTGCTTCGTTTGATACCCAGAAGCTCGACCAGGCTACCCACAAGGTGAGATCTATTCTTTCTCTGACATAATTTCCAAAACTGCAGAGATGACTAACTCCGAGTAACAGGTCGGCACTAGCTTCACCTTCGAGTCGTAAGATGCTGGCGCCATGGCAGGGAGGCGTTGGGGGTTTTTGCTTCGGGAGTGAGTGAGTTGAGCGCCCTCGCGATCCGAGCTCGGTGATACCGCATTTCGGGGTGTATCAGTTTAGAGGTCGCGCTCACGGCGGAACATGTCGCACTGTATAGTAGACTGTTAAGTAGCGCATATGCTAATTTGCTCGCGGATGTTTTGTGTGATTACATGTGTTTGTTTGTATTCCAGTACATGGCTCTTTATTGTTCAGCCTGGATTATTAGTGTTCCCATCACCTCGACTTCCGTTCCTTATTATTCTCCTTCTCCCTCTCCTTGTCCGTCTTCGAGGACGACGACGCTGGCGGGGTACCATTACCATTCCCCATGTTATTGCTCAACCCCGATATCACAAACGGCCCCATGACCACCACGGCCAAGATGGCCGCCACGGCAAAAAACCCCATGGTCGTCCCCGAGTCGGGCTCGTCGATATTCACCCCGCGCTTTTGCGCGCTCCGGTGCGCCCGCCGCTCGTCCCCCCGCCTCTGCGCCCGCTCGTGTGCCTCGCGATCAAAGTGCGGTACGTCGTCCCGGTGTCCGAACGGGTCCTGCCCGGGTCCCATCCCACCCGAACGTGGGGGGGGTGGTGGTGGTGGTGGTGGTGGTGGAGGGTGTGGATGTGGAGGCGGCGGCTGATGCTGCTGCTGCTGTGTGTCTGCACCTTTCGAAGAAGAAGAAGAAGAAGATTGCGAATTCGTCCCGTACCCGTCCCCGGCCCCGCCCCCGCCGAACCCCGTGCTCTCCTCGTGCGCCGCCCGCCGCTTCGCCCCGTGCGCTCCCCACCCGCCGCTGCGGTAGAAACTGGGCGGCGGGCCCTGGTAGGTGCCTCTTCGCCTGCTGCTCAGGCCGGAGGCGGGGCGCCCGCCCGCGGGGCCGGTGTTGCTGCTGCTGTGGTAGGAACCCTTTTGTGTTGGCGGGTGGTGGTGGTAGTGGGGGTTGGGAAACCGGCGCATGACGTCGCGGTCGTAGCGGGCGCGCTTGTCGGCGTGGCCGAGGACGGCGTAGGCTTCGCTGAGATGCATGAAGCGGGTTGGGGAGTGGGGGTCGGTTGGGTTGTGGTCGGGGTGGTGGCGTTTGGAGAGGAGGTAGAAGGATCTTTTTTGGAACGGGTTACTTGATGGTACGGACGGTGGGAAGTAGCAACACGAGAATGGGGGCGGCATACTTCTTGATCTCCCCGGGGGAGGCATCCGGATGGACGTTTAGCGTCTCATAGTGGTTGGATGTGTTGCTGGCCGTCTCAAGACGGAGGCTGCGCGGCGAGGCGTGGAAGAAGCGATGGCAGCTCCATGCTGCGGTTCGGGCGGGGAGTTGGGCGGTCAGGGCCGCGCTGCTGGGAGTGTAGCGGAGTGGCATGCCGCATCCCGGTGGCCGGTTCACATGATCTAGAGACGGTATGGTGTGGTGATGGGAAGAGCGTTGAGGTTGTTGAATATCGCCTCGAAGCTGCTGGCGCTGAGTGTGGCCCACTTTGTGAGCAAGTGACGAAATCCATTGTCGGTCCGTCTGAATTTCAATGACCGAGTGTGGCTGAATTGACCGCCAAGACTGGACTGGAGTCACTGAACTCGGGTAACTACCAGGTATGGGTGGCGCGCACAGTTCCCGCCACAGCAGCCCCGCGGTCCAACGGTTCAAGAAAATTGGCGGGGCAGCATGGCCCGAACATGACATGGGACTGAGAGAAAGTGAGAACAGGCGGTTCAACCCTCCACGAGTCCACATTCCTGCCACCCCAGCATCATCCAGTTCAAAATGGCGGCTCAAGCTCCGACAGGTGAACTCGGCCAGCTGAGCGGTATGTGGTATCAAACACCCAAGTAGATTTCAATGTGCAGCTATGGCTGACTGCGCACAGTCGAGGACGCCGGCAGCAAGCCCACGCCGGATGCCGCCGGCAACGGCAACCTAAACCACGATAGCGACGACTCCGAGGACGACGCAGAAGGTGCTGGTGCGCCCGCAGCGGGTGACGCGGCCAAGAAAAAGAAGAAGAGAAAGCCCAGGAAGAAGAAGAAGAACCCAACACAGCAGTCGGACCCTCCGCGCGTGCTGATCACGCAGCTGTTCCCGGACAAGAAGTACCCCACGGGCGAGGAGGTTGAGTATGTGAACGAGAACCGCTACCGCACCACGAGCGAGGAGAAGCGCCATCTCGACAACCTCAACAGCGACTTCCTCACCGATTACCGGCACGCCGCAGAGGCTCACCGGCAGACCCGGCAGTGGGCGCAGAAGAACGTCAAGCCCGGCCAGACGCTGACCGAGATTGCCAACGGCATCGAGGACTCGGTTCGTGCCCTCGTCGGCCACCAGGGCCTTGAAGAGGGCGATGCCCTGATCGCCGGCATGGGCTTCCCGACGGGGCTGAGCATCAACCACTGCGCGGCGCACTACACGCCCAACACGGGCAACAAGATGGTGTTGCAGCAGGACGACGTGATGAAGATCGATATCGGCGTCCACGTGAACGGCAAGATTGTCGACAGTGCTTTCACCATGGCCTTCAACCCTCGGTATGACCCGCTCCTGGAGGCCGTAAAGGCTGCCACCAACGCGGGCATCAAGGAGGCCGGCATCGACGCGAGAGTCGGCGAGATTGGCGGCATCATTCAGGAGGTCATGGAGAGCTACGAGGTCGAGATCAACGGCACGACATACCCGGTGAAGCCGATCCGCAACCTAAACGGCCATAACATTCTGCCGTACAGCATCCACGGCACCAAGAGCGTACCGATCGTGAAGAGCAACGACACCACCAAGATGGAGGAAGGTGACGTGTTCGCCATCGAGACGTTTGGCAGCACGGGCAACGGCTACGTGCACGAGGAGGGCGAGGTGTCGCACTACGCCAAGCGCACCGATGCGCCCAAGGTCGACCTCCGCCTGTCCTCGGCCAAGTCGCTGCTCAGTGTCATCAACAAGACTTTCGGCACGCTGCCGTGGTGTAGGCGGTACCTGGACCGCGTGGGTCAGGACAAGTACCTGCTCGGGGTAGGTCGCCATGGTAGACGGAAGCATACAAACGGCGGCCGCATGCTGACTATTTCGTAGCTGAACAACCTCGTCGCGAACGGCATCGTCGAGTCTTATCCGCCGCTGGTGGATAAGAAGGGTTCGTACACGGCCCAGTTTGAGCATGTGAGTAACCGACATCGGAGTATGGCACGAGGGCGGCTCGGCTAACCCCCCACAGACCATCCTCATCCGGCCTACCGTAAAGGAGGTCATTAGCCGTGGTGATGACTACTAGTGGGCCGTCTGAATAAGAATCGGGGTTTGCAGTGATTTGCAGTGGTGCCGGCGGCGTGAAGCTGCCGGATGCATGCAATTATGTTACTGCTGCCGTTCCTGTATGGTATGTACGTACAATTGTACATCCAGGACGGCTGTGTAAATTCATAACTGTGCAGAGCGCGGTGACCGCTAAACCGAGAGCCGAACTGCCGGCCTGGGCGGTGTGTCATGGACCCGCTCGGCGTTCGCAGACGGACTGGACCGTCATCGATATCGATCTCATTTCAAGTCCGGGGAATATGCTCGCTCCAGGCTCGGGAGTGCCGCAACCTGTAACCTGGGGATATTTGCCGCTGCGTGCGAGCGGTGCATCGGCCGTTCCGATGACGCATGGTTACGGCGATGAAGTCAAGAGCAATGGCAAAAGGCGTCTCCGGTTTCCGTTTCACCAGCGTCCAAGAAATGTCCAAGCATTGGCGCTTCACTTGATTGGGTCGATTGGGTTCCAGGCCCATCCTGCTTCTCCCGAAGATTTTTCATCACCGCCCCACGCTGTGCTGCTTTTGGATAGGTAAGCGAGCCTGGCACGACAGGGGCCCAGGGGTTGCCACTCCCCATTCCGATAAGATTTCGCAGCCAGAATTATCCAGAGAATATTAAGACAGCCGAATCATCCCCCTCTCCGGGCCGTTGGAAACTCTTGCTCTTGCATGTGCCGCATTCCACATTCGCTTTCCTTTTACCGAATAAACACCACAAGACGATTCTCCCCCCTGATCGACAACGCGAGGCCGATTGTCGAACCGCGAACTTGTCTTTCGCTGCACCTCGCTTGGACTGCAGCAGCCAACAAAAATTCTGAATTGCCGGTGTCTCCGCGTCTCTCTCGCGGCACGCGACCGTAACCGGAGATCACGGTCGAGTGGGCGTCATCCACCACAAATTCGACAAACATCGCAAAACAATCACCCAACCTAATTGAAAATTGAAAATGAAGGTCTTCTCCAACTCGGAGACATTCAACTACTCCTGGGAGGAGGTATCGACCGCCAACTGGCGGAAGTACTGCCCATGGAACCAAAAATCAACGCACGTGGTCGCCGTCGACACCATCAGCCGGACCGTCGACCCGGCCACGGGCATCCTGCGGACGGAGCGTCTCATCACCTGTCAACAGAGCGCGCCCGACTGGCTCAAGAAGATTTTGGGCGGCTGCATGGACGAGTCGCAGGTGTTTGAGACGTCATACGTCGATCCGCGCACCAAGACGGTCACCATGGTCTCGGCCAACCTCACGTTGAGCAATCTCATCAATGTGCAGGAGACGGTCGTGTACCGCCCGGTCAACGACCACCAGACGCGCTTCGAGCAGTCGGCCCAGATCACGGCGCTCTGCGGCGGGTGGCAGCGCATCCGCAACAGCATCGAGGACACGCTCGTGAAGCGCTTCCGCGAGAACGCCATCAAGGGCAAGGAGGGCTTCGAGGCCGTGCTCGCCATGAGCCGGCGCGTCTTCGCCGAGGAGCGCGAGCGCGAGCGCATGATGCTCATCCAGTCGCAGGCCGGGAATATCCGGCTGGCGGCCGCCATGTAAAGGAGGCATACCCACCCTCTCATCCACGGTGGACGCGCAGCACAAACTAGCATCATGGTACAAGGATACCGGTAATTGGGAGGAAAGAAAGAAAGGGCAAAGCGGCGGCACAAACGAATCAGGGGTTGCACCCCGAAGGCACGAAGGCAACAAAGAAAGGGGCGCACCTCGAACGACGAACAACGAAGCGCACGCATCACACAAAGCAACAACAAGACATTTCTTGCATCTCTCGGCAGGGCCGGCTTGCGTTTGCTGCCCTCCAGGGCCGGATAGGAAAAAAGAGGGTTCATCAAAACGGCGGCATTTAGAGCGATGGCGACAGCGGGTTTGGAGCATGGCGTTACGGTTGATTTTCATTTCCCTTGCTGTCTGTATGTACAACCACTACAGGGCGGGTTTTCTTTTTGGCTTGCGGAGTCCGGGAAATACCCCCGTGTTGGACGACTGGAGAGAGAAGGGGTGGTGTGAGAGTTTTTTCTGGTCCGGCTTGACTCCGCTCCTCTTGGTGATTTTTTTGCATGGCGAGGCACGATAGACTTATACAGACAGGGCTTCCCTGCTGTTGGGAGGGGGTTGTGTCTTTCCCCTCCCATCTAGCGGAGGTCCCTAGAGCATCGATAGATGGTAGATGTAATCGTGAGAGAGAACACTCTCCACTGCACAGCACTGCTGCTACCTCTCTCACATCATCTTTTCTCCTGAGCGTGTTCCTTCCGATCAGCCCATGCAAATGACGCCCGTAACCCTGAGTGTAGTGGCCAGCCCTGCGAGACTCGACAATGACACGCCGGAGTTCCTCAACCTTGTCCTTGGCCCGTCCAAACGTGCCGAGCTGCGATGCTGTTAGACTAGGTATCGGGTGCAAGTTTTTCTCGGTGGAAAAATATGGCTGCCTGTGCTGTACCTTTTTCTTGGAGTACTTGCGAGCGCGCTTCTCCTTGCCGTTGCGGATAAGTTCAATGACGCGGCGCTCGTAGGGGGCGAGGCTGTCAGCGCCACGCGTCGCGTGTTAGTGTCGATGGTCAAGATGGTGTGTAGGCATCTAGACTCGGCCACTGCATATAACACACTGTAGGAGGCGCCGTCTCGCTGGTCCGCAACCCAACGCCATCTTTCTAGTTTCCCACCTCTTCAACAGACAGACACGCCTTTCATCTTCGTCCGTCTTTGAATCCGAACAACGACGACTCACCCGGCAACCTCTTTGACTATCGACCGCACAAATTGGGTCCGCTTGCTCGACTTGCCCTTTCTGCGCGATGGTCTGGGCTTGGAAACTCGGGGGGGTGGTTTTCTGTTGCCGTGCCAACGTTCAGGGGCCGGTCAGCGCATGTAGTTACTGGACAATCATCGCATGTGCTAGTTATGTTGTGGCATGGGGTGGGGAGGATGATGATTATTTTGTTTCTGGTGGGAATATCCCGCAAATATATAGATTGGAATGGTCCTCGATATGTTCAACACTGAAACGTACATGGCCCTTGTTCTTGCCGAGGGCGAGGCCTGATTTCTCGCTCTCCTTGGCCATGATCCGTTATCGGTGCGTCGTTATCGAGGGTCGTTGTCGTGGGTGGTTTGTGCAGAGTGGGGTTTTTGAACAAGTTTGTGGAGTCGGTCAGCGTTGGATTTGTGGGTTGATTTGAGTTCAGCTGTGGGGGTGCCAAGACCCTGTGCCTTGTGGTCAAGTTCACCGAGACACCAAAAACCTGTTTTGTTACACACCCCGGCCCCACCCACCATCAAGGTGCACTCGGTGCATCATCATGGCATTCCACGCATTCCTCTCTTACCACCACCAATCATCTGAGCAAAAATGGGCTACAACCATCTAACAACGGCTCAAAAGTCCCGGATCCAAGGTACAGTCGACTTTCTTCGCTCTACTGGCCAACTTGGCCAAGGACAGCTCTTGACAAAGGAGAACGTCTTCCGGCATTTCAACGTCAGCCATAACACTGGCCATCGCATCCTTAGAGAGTCTCGCGATGCAACTTCCGAACCCGGGAGATTCCACTCAAACCACGTCGAAACCCGCGGGCGGAAGAAAAAGCTTGACCACGAGGCTCGCATACAGATCGAACGCTGTATCGATGAGGGCGTTTTTGACGGCCGTACCCTCCCGTGGGACAAGGTCCCTGCTGCGGCCGGTCTCGACGTTGACGTCTCCGCCCAAACCGTTCGCCGCGTTATTGGAGAGCTGAACTTTCGCCGTTGTATTTCTTGCGAGACGGAGCACCGCTCTAAGCAATCCAAGGAAAAGAGGGTGGAATACAGCCGCATGATGCTGGAAAAGCGCCCTGAGCCGAGAGACTGGTGGCACGTGAGATTCTCCGACACGAGCCACTTCGGCTGGGATACTCAGGGGAAGATCTCTGTTTCTCGGCGGCCTTGGGAGAGGTTTTGCCCCGACTGTCTGTTCGACAAGGAAGCCCCTGCTGAGAACGATACCTGTATCAAAAGGCTCCATTGTTGGGCTGCTGTCGGCCACGATTTCAAGAGCGACCTTGTTTGGGACGAACCTGGGCCAAATTACGGCAAGATGACAACGGCCGTATACAGAGACCAAATCCTCGAGCCGATAGTGGGCTCCTGGCTCCTGGCTGGGCATTCCTTTGTCTTGGAGGAAGAGACCGACTCTGGCTACGGAGGCAAGAAGAGTGGGGAATGGAAGCAAGCCTACGGACTTCAGAGCTATTTCAACTGCCCTCTAAGCCCGGATTTCGTGCCCATTGAAAGGGCCTGGCAGGGCCCCAAGCAGTACGTTGGAAAGCGGCCTTGTTCGGGGGGAATCTATCGTCAAAGAGCTTGCACAGCAGGGTTGGGCAGCAGTCAAACAAGACCCCATAAACCTCTGGGTCGATCAGATTCCCAAGATCTTGGCGGACTGTATAGAGCAAGAAGGAGCAATGACATGAATACCAAGATCGGGTGTGTTTTGGCCGAAAAATGGTGCATTGAAATGGTGGTAGATGTTGCTGGTGTATCGGTTGATTTGATCACAGTGGGTGTCTGGGTTGGTATCAGCCGTCAGCCAGGGTTGTTTCTGTAACATTCAGTCTCTGTCATCGCCCGGTGCGACGGTTTGTGTATAACAACAGCCCATCGAGCCCCTTTGCGTTCTCGGTAGTCTCGTAAAGACAACGAGCCTCAAACGTCCATGTCAGAGATGCCGTGTCCTTCCAGCAGCATTTGGGCCTTTGGGGTAGCAGCTTCCCGTCCGGCTCGGGTGCCTACCTTGGACGGGATGATATCACCCGCTCATGTTTGTTTGAAACAAACAGGCAAGGACATGACCAATCGAACGTGTTTTCCTACCATCGAAGACTCTCAAGATTGTTGCGCAGATATAGGCTGGTTGGCCTGTCGCTACTCTCGAGAACGAAGGCCGCCGACTGGTGTTGACTCCGGCCGGCCCAGCTGATGATTCAAGTGGTGCCTCGGGAGGGTCACTTGGTGAGATGATTTCCATCCGATTTGGATAGTCTGAGATTTACAACTGGATCCGGATACTGCCCGGGGAGCACAGAAATTGCAAACTGTGCAGGTACTGTGCTGTTGTGCGCGTTTGTGGCCGTTGTGGTTACTTCAAACCTAGAAATATTCCACCCACGGCGCGTCGCACCACCTTCATTTCTTCCTCGAATAAAGTACCAGTCATTCGTTCCCCCAAGTCGATAGGAATTTCCAATCCCTCGACCCATCATTCAAGCACACCCACCCACCGGCAATCACTCTAGCCAAACCATCAGTTACTCCAGTCACGATGATGCTGCACTTCATCCTCGCGCTCGTGGCTGCGACCCAGCTTGCCATGGCGTTCCCGACCGACAAAGCCCCGATGGCCATGGTTAAGACCATCCTCGACACTCAGTTCTGCGTCATGCCTGAGGAGTTCGTGGTCAAGAACTTCCAAGTCTGGACCCCCGACGCGGGCAACAACCGGTCCGCCATCATCAACTTCAACTATTCGGATGACGATACCCACATCGACACCAAGTGCCAATTTAACGAGACCTCAGTCAACGTTGGCCCCGAGGGGCTCACCCCTAGATATGCCTGCGACAACAAGCTGGTCGAATTCATCTGGGAGAACGGCACGCTCACCATGGTTGAGAGGGACTGCCCGCTGGAAACCCTGTAAGTTGCACAAAAAAGAAACGACCCCCGCTCACAGTGATGCTAACGACGGCAATAGAAACCGTCCTTACGAGGTGGCCGGCACGATCACGCCCATGCTCACCTGCCTCGCGAGTGCGCAGAACAGCACGATGGGAGCGGGCAATTCCTGCTGGTCGAGACCGAAGGTCATGGCTGCCGTCTTCATCAGCCTCGAGCCGACGCCGAACTAGAGAGGATTCGCATTGGAACTCGACCACAACGGCGCGAGGGAACAATAGCCGAGACTCGGATGGCTGCTAGGGGACTAGGAGAGCGAGGCGGATGGCCGATGGCGCGGACACATGGCAGTATTCGGCTTCGTTACAGGTGGATTTCTCGGTGAGAATAGAGGATGCTAGATAACGGCCATATCGTTGCCGTCGGGAATGGGCAATTCATGAACCCTCTGGAGGCAGAAATGTGGGCCCCCTGTGGCCTTGTGGCGCTGATCCCTGACCCCTGTGACCGGCACTGCAGGAGTGCAGGAACCGCTGCCAAGACTCCGGGGCTGTCAGTTCCGTCATCGCCAACTCCTCGATCCTCCAACATCTTTCTGAAAGAGATCCGTTTCATTCTTCTTTTTGAATCAAGAGTTTCCTTAAACTTTAGTAATGCGAGTTGAGAAGGCGCTACTCTGAGCCACCCCTTCCATTTCAACAAGGCTGACTCTCCCCGAGTCCTGCCTCGCTTGGCAGATGACCATGGTCACGCGATCCGAACCTCTGACCAACAGCTCACTTATGTGCCATTGACCCGAATATCACCAACCGATTTTACTCATAACCTCTTCAATTTCTAGCCTTAACAATCTTTCCCCTACAACAACAAAATCCCGATATCTACGCCAAAGCATGCGCCTCCTCAGCAAACTCCCCCTAATATCCCTCCTCCTCCTCCCGGGCCTCGCACAAGCCGACCCGACCCCCCAACATGCCACCATCTCTCAACAACCGGGCGTCTCAACCCCCTTCTTCGCCTTCCTCGAACGCGCTGCCCGCCTCGTCGACATCGCCTACTGCGTCGGCACCACGGGCATCTCGCCGCCCTTCTCGTGCGTCTCCCGCTGCAAGGACTTTCCCTCGCTGCGCCTGCTTCGCACTTGGAACACGGGCGTGCTGCTGAGCGACAGCTGCGGGTACATTGCCGTCAATCACGGCAGCGGCGGCCATGATGGGAAGGGGGACGATGAGGACGGGAATGGGGGGAAGAAGAAGGGGGAGGAGGAGGAAAAGGAGATCATCGTCGCGTTCCGCGGCACGTACAGCATCACCAATACGATTGTCGACCTGAGCACCGTGCCGCAGGAGTATGTGCCGTACCCGGCTACTCCTCCTCCGCCTGGCGAGGAAGGGGGGGGGACCTTTAAGGAGAAGGAGTGTGACAACTGCACCGTGCACATGGGCTTCATGGCGTCGTGGCGCAACGCGCGCGAGGTGGTGGTGCCCGCGCTCCAGGCCGCCCGGGAGCGGTACCCCGGCTACCGCGTGCACCTGGTCGGGCACAGCCTGGGCGGGGCCGTGGCGGCGCTGGCGGCGCTCGAGGTGAAGGTGGGATTGGGGTGGCGGGATGTGGTGGTGACGACTTTTGGGGAGCCCAGGGTCGGGAACGGGCGGCTGGCCGAGTATGTTGATCGGGCGTTTGGCTTGTTGGCCAATGATGATGATGGTGGAGAACATGAACATGGAGGGGAGGGGCTGGCGTACCGCCGGGTCACGCATGTCGGGGACCCCGTGCCGCTGCTGCCGTTGAGTGAGTGGGGGTATCGCTCGCATGCCGGGGAGGTGTATATCAGCAAGTCGGGCCTGCCACCGGGGCCTGAGGACTTGAGGTTGTGCCGTGGGGACAATGATCCGGATTGTTTGGGTGGTGCCGAGACGGAGGACTGGCTGAGCTGGATGTTGGGGTTGTCGAAGAGGCGGCGGGAGAGCGTACACGACGAGGTTGAGGCTTCAGCGTTGAGCCGGCGGTGGTTCCCGGCGCGGCTCAAGCTGTGGCAGCTGTTCTTTGCTCATCGGGACTACTTTTGGAGGTTGGGACTCTGTGTCCCTGGAGGGGATCCCTTTGACTGGGGGAGGGAAAAGTACAACTTGACATTGGAGGAGCCGGCGGGCGGCGATTCTGAGCTACGGGATCTGTGATGGACGAGCTTGAGAGGAGGGCTTCGGTGCATGGCCGGGCCGCGCCACTGCATTATAATGTATGATGATGATGGATGAATCTGGCAGCATAGCATGGCGTTTGGCGGTGCTTGAGCATCAGTTGATTTGTTATAGTACGGTTCCCAGCGAAAGTTTGATAGCAGTAGTCTACCAGTACAAAGTAGAAACAGCGCTTTCTTGTAATACCTAACTTGTAGTTCTAGATAATTGAACTTGGTGGACGGAGATAACATACGAGACCACCGCATGACTCGGAGAACTTGAACTCGACGTTCTCTGATCATCATCTTGTCTGGTGGAGACGCGGGAATATCCTCATCACACAATCCCTATCCCATCTCACCGCGAAATGTTGGGGGTCTCGGCACTAGCCTCACAAATGGTCGAGGCGCGTGACTCTGCTATCATATCACCGCCCGGAATTGCGCCGTCGGTGCCGATTGGCAGGGAGAGGCCGAGAGCGGAACCTGGGAGATGAGTTGGATGCGCACTGGCCGGGACCATTTTTGAACCACGCGACAAAATGTCGAATGGCCCTGGAAAGAACGCAAACGCGGGAAAAATAATAAAACAAAATAGAGATCACGATGTTGCGTAACACAAGATGAGGCTGTGCAGTCTCCCCCGCTGGGGGTCCTTCGCTCGTCATCGCTGCAGTGCGCAGGCGACCATCGGTTTGTTGGCCTCGACTTATCGTTCAATGTTGGTGTTGGCAAGGCGGGGGGAGGGGAAAGAGGCAACCTCCCGCGGTTGGGAAGAGCCTCGCAGCATTCTAGCCGCTTCCATGGTGAGCTGTCCATCACGCCCCACCAGTTAAAGAAGGGGCCCATGGCATCTTCGGACAATTTGGTGGGGGCCCTCTTCTTGTGCAACCGATCCACACGTCTCGATCATCTGGCATGAATGGACAACCGCTTGCCCGGTGTGAGAAGGAAAAGGGGGTCGGACCGCCTCGGGAGTCTCGCCTCGTGACGGCCGCGGGCTGAACTGGGCCTGGATCATTACCTAGAGATGCCCAGTAAAAAGGCTGGAATAGGACGGATGTGCCACGAGGGTGCGCAGGCAGAGAGAGTGACTCGAGTGACCCAGTGGGTGATAAGGGACGCTGCTGATCCGATGGAGGGGCTCTGTGAGTGAGTCAACCAAGAGCCCGTTTCCTATGGCTACTTCTGGTTGTGTGACGTGCAGTCTGCCCCTCACCAGCCTGCTGCCCTCTGCGAGTGTGAGAGGGATGGCACGAGTTGACGAGCAGACGTCGATGGCGGGGTGGATTGGTTGAGAACTGTGACGCTGATGATGACCCAGGTACATGTACAAATATTGTACCCTACATGCGTACCGAGTAGGCCTGGGTCGTTGAGGATTTGAGATGGCGTGGGCAAGTCCCGTCCCTCCCGATACCTTGCCTTACCTTAGGTAACTAGTCTCCCTTGAAAAGCCGAGGGCTGCCTGTGCAGAAACATCTTGCATCGGCCCGTGAAGTCGCGCAAACGGCTGCAGAGCACCAACATTGGATGCCGACTGCCCGTGGAGGTACATGTACAAACCGTCCCTGCCCTGTAAACTGTAAATGACAGCCTCCACTCCCAGGCTGTGTTGACGGTCCAAGACAGCGATCCCGACTGTGGGGTCGGAGGGCGCCTGCTCGCCTGTTAGAGTGGGACTCCCATTTCGCTGGGAAATAAGGTGGTATCAGCGTCACGTGTTAACGCGCAAAACGTCCATGGTTTCATTCGACCTGGGCGGGAAAAACAGGGAGCCCCAGGCCTGGCCGGCTCTCACTAGCGCGGTGAGGGGGAGGGAGCCATCAACCCTCTTGCTGCTAAAGTCCCTTTGCTCAACACCCGAACCCACCTCCAACTTTCGACCACATCCCAAAAACAACAAAACAAGTCACCCTTACCACAGCGACTTTTTCCCCGCGACCGTCTATTTTTCTTCCACTTCCTCACCCAACCAAACCACCCGTTTAACCAGTCCATCTCTCAGACAACACATCCAAAATGGCGAACGAGGTATGTGTATTAGACCCGGCCCCACAACTCGCCTTTTCCCCTCCCGCGAGACTGGCTCGCACGCCCGTGATAGCGTCGGGCACAGCTTTTTCTGCCTTGCCTACATTCCGTTCCGACATTGAGAGTTCGCTTGTTTTGCTAACCTCTTTTTCCCTTCTTATAGCGCGAAAGGTGTGTTTCTCCACTTATCGGCAGCGACCGCCCGCTTGCTACGAAACTAACCGACCTTGGGTTTGCAGCAAGACTTTCCTCGCCCGTCTGTGCGAGCAGGCCGAGCGCTACGATGAGATGGTCACCTACATGAAGGAGGTCGCCAAGCTTGGTGGCGAGCTCACTGTTGACGAGCGCAACCTGCTCTCGGTCGCCTATAAGAACGTTGTCGGTACCCGCCGGGCCAGCTGGCGCATCATCTCGTCGATCGAGCAGAAGGAGGAGTCCAAGGGCTCCGACAAGCACGTCGGCACCATCCGCGACTACCGTAACAAGATCGAGGCCGAGCTGGAGAGGGTCTGCCAGGATGTTCTTGACGTCCTCGACGAGGCCCTGATCCCCAACGCCGCTACCGGCGAGTCCAAGGTATTCTACCACAAGATGTACGTTTGCTGCTCTGCCTGATTTGTTTTACTCGTCGCGACTGCACTGCGCCTTTGCCGTTGTTCCTGCTAATTTGCTTGGCTTATAGGAAGGGTGACTACCACCGCTACCTCGCCGAGTTCGCCTCTGGCGAGAAGCGCAAGCTGGCTGCGACTGCTGCCCACGAGGCTTACAAGGTAAGAAAGAGCCTCCCCTTTTAATCGCACACGTGCCCTGCGGTAACTAACATGAATGGATCCACGCAGAGCGCCACCGATGTCGCCCAGACCGAGCTGACCCCCACCCACCCGATCCGCCTGGGTCTGGCTCTCAACTTCTCGGTCTTCTACTACGAGATCCTCAACTCGCCCGACCGTGCCTGCCACTTGGCCAAGCAAGCCTTTGATGATGCCATCGCCGAGCTCGACTCGCTCTCGGAGGAGTCCTACCGTGACAGCACGCTCATCATGCAGCTCCTCCGGGACAACCTCACCCTCTGGACCTCGTCCGACAATGGCGAGCCCGAGGGCGGCGCCGCCGATGCCCCCAAGGAGGAGAAGCCCGCTGAGAAGGAGGCCGAGGGCAAGGCCGACGAGCCTGCACCTGCGGCCGCGGCCGCGGAGGCGCCCGTGCCTGAGCAGCAGTAAGCGGTTTTCCCGCTTGCTTGCTTGTCTCGGTTTTTCCTCTATCGCGCATCCTCTCTCTATCCCTCTGGGCTGGAACTTGGAGGCGGTTAACCACCGCACCGAGACTCTGTGTGGCTCACGTGGGATCTGAGTTTATCGTTGGGGAATCGGTTCTTGTTGTCTGTGCAGTGGGCTGGCTCGCGGATTGTGGTCTGCGGCAGCACATGGGTCAAGGCGAAGGGCAGGACGGCACAAGGGAGTTGGTTGATGTTGGGTGGGAATTGAAAATGCAGGGCATGGTGCTTTTTCTCTTTTCTTTTTTACTTGTCATTTTCCTCTTTTGCACTGTTGCCTTCCCCCGGGTCGGACTTGAGCCGGTCCAATCTGTATGGGGGAACAGCTGAAACCCAAATCCAAAGGTCCATCGTCCTGAGCTCAGGTCGAGGCAAATACACATCCAAACCAAGGCTCATAAGTTAGCCTATCCCCCTAATGTGTTTCCTCGCCTTTTGACAGTTGACTTGTGGTGGAAATGAGTGGCTGTGTTGCAGCCTCTGTTGTGTGTTTGCGTGCGGCGTCTTTCCTTATACTTTCTTCGTTTTCTCCTACGATGGGAACGGGGCTGGGTTGGGGTCGGACTGGGCAGGTGTGTCTTCTAGAGAAAGGGTGGAAGGGCAGTGTCCGCTGCAATCTTGTTTTTGCTATTGCAATTCGCTCTCATGAAAAAAATACAACAATCATGGTGATATGCCACCTCACTACTAACTATATTCTCTGCTCTCTGGCCTATTGGTTTTGGCAAAACACGTCCTCGGACCTTTGGGACCCGGCCAAATCTAGAAGGGAAGGGAAGGGAAGTAGATGAAAATTACTTTTAAGATCTAAACATGGAACTTTTGACACCAATAGGTACAAACCCAACCCTTTCTTGTTTCCATCGATCGAGCAAAACCATGGGGAGGATCGGAACCGAGACACCATTCACCCATGGGGAAAACGCGCCCAAGGCGACTCGGAATATCCACTAGTTTGTTGTGAATTAACAATACCATTACTACTATTTATGATGGCTCCTTGCTTTGGGCTCCTCAGATCAAGATCAAAACCGTCTCTGACAAGCCCACAATGTTGCCGAGCCCGGCCTGTCTGTCTGTTTATATGTGCCCTGCTGTACTGTGTATCCAAGCATGTTCGCCTGCTTTCTTCGGCTCATCCTTCTCTCTTCTTAGCCCATCAATCATCTCTGTTGTTGCTGTAACTCGTGTCCCGTTTAAACTCCCCGACTTTGCAACATGGCTCTCTGACACGTTCTCTCTCTTATCCCTCGTATCCTGCTAACAACGATGCAGGTAAACAAAACCGAGGCCGCCGCCCCAGTTATTCAACGTAAATATGCGCCCCACGGCATCGGACATGGCTGGACCGATTCAAAGGTTTGGGGCCGAAGTATTGATGGTTGTTTGCGCGGATGTTGGGTTCCCTCGACACTTGCGTTTTTGATGTCGATTGCCTCCGAACAAAAGGCTAAGCTGGGCCAGGCCCTGGGGGTGATCTGTCGTGGTATGCGCGTGGTGGATGGGTTGAATAGCTTGACGTCGGGGTTGGTGTTTCCGCCGAGCAGCAATGTATACATACGGCAGCAGCCTCGTGGTCTAGCCGTATGAATTCCCCAACCAAAACTCAACACCACCACCGTCTCAGACCCGGCCTGCAAGGCACGCGAAAAGGCGACAACGAATCGCCCTCCAGAATCCGCCGCCCAACGGACTCGACAACCCCGGCGCCCTAGTCCTTGGACCGTGTCGTCGCCCGCTGGAGCATCGCCGCCGCCCTCTGCAGGCGCGACATACTCCTCGACAGGCGCGGCCACCGAGGATCCGAGTCACTCATCCCGTCCTCCAACTCGGACGACGACGGCCCCACTGCTGTTGCTGCTGCTGCTGCCGCCGCCGCCGCACGATTATTAGGCGTCATCCTCCTCCCCCGAGCACCCGAACTCCCCACAAACGACGTATAACCCACAGCACCGCCACCACCACCCCACGATTTCTGCCTCCACTGCTGCTGCTGCTGCTGCGCCGAAGCAAGCTGGCTACTACTAAGCGGCCTGGGCGCCGCCGCCGCCGCCGCCGCCGCAGCGGCAGTAGTCGCCAAAAAGCGCTTTTGCCCCGGCCCCGTCGTGGCCCAGCGCGGCTGGCACTTCTCTTCTGCCTCCTCCTCCCCCTCCCCCTCAGGCCTGGGTGGTCTAGACCTAGGCAACCAGGCGGCCAGCTGGCGCATCTCGGCGTCGTCGTCCCGCTTACTGCTGGTGGCCACCACCAACCCCGCGGCGGCGGCACCACCGCCGCTCTTACTCCGCGACCGCGACGACGGCCGCACGCGCATGAGGAGCTCGCTGAAGCGTTTGCCGAAGCTTCTGTTGCTGCTGCTTCCACCACCACCACCACCACCTCCTCCTCCTCCTTCTCCTCCCGCTGATGTTCCCTTGTTGCTGGTTGGGTTGGTGGCGCCGGTGGCTGTGCTTTCCGGCGGGGAGGGGGGCCGGCTGCAGGTGCGGCATACTTGGGGTTCGGGGGACGACGGGGCGACAGGGGTGGTGGTGTTTTTGTTCTTGTTCAACGAGGGGCTGCTTGCTCGTGAGAGGATGGCGCGCACATTGTCTGCGAGCTGGGCGCTTGCCTTGCCCTTGCGGCCGCGGTTGTTGTTGCTTCTCTCGACCGTCTCGGAGCAGGCGCAGTAGGTTTCCTCGCCGTGGCTGCTGACTGCGTCGCTCCAGCCGCGGATCCAGTCGGCCTTTTTGCCTTGATTTCTTCGCGGGAGGAGCTGTTGTCTCGTGGCGAGCCAGTCGGTCTGGGGTGGGGGGTTGTCTTGTGAGGTTGACGGCCGTGGCTGTGTCTCCTCGGTTTGTGTCTCCTGGGGTTGTTGTTGCGGGGTCTCCGATCGTGGGTTGTCCTGTACGGGTGCCTGTTTCGGCAGCTCGACGGACTCCAGCTTTAGAATGTCTGGTGTCAAGGGTGGCTTGTCGGAAGGACTTGTAGTATCGGAGCACGGTGTCGTTTGGGCCATGAACTCTGATAGGGCCATGGGCGCCGGGCTTCGCGGCGTGGGGAGGCTTCGAGGTGATGTGTTACTTGAGTGATCCATGGTTTATGTGTTCGAGATGTTCGGAATCGATGGCTGCGTGAGGGTGTGTCGCCTGCCTAGTATTACGCCCCTCGAAGGGCAGGCACAGGTCGATCAACAGCCATGCCCCGGACCTGAAAATGAATGCACTCTCAAAGTCCCAGACCCAATCACGTCGCGTAACAGGCTGTCGGGGGAGATACAATCGAGAAGCCGGGATTGTATCAACCAATGTAACCCGGTCTTGGGTCGGTCTTGGGTCAGTCTTTGGGTTTGGGGGTTTCGTCGGGGTTGAAAAATGGTTGTGCACGCGAGCGAGCACCAGAGCAGCAATCACAGCGCCGTCGATTGAGTTAGGTCGATTTGCGGCGTCCCCGACTCCCCGGTTGACCGGTTCTCGGCAGGCACTGTCGCTTGGCGGGCGACTTGGCGGGCGACCCTGGCTACCTTATGCCTGGTGACCATTTGCGGCGCGTTACCAGACCGTTCGCGGACTAGCGCACAGCTTGTGCCTCAATGGTGCCTCGGCCGGGTCGATGCGGCCCGGGGCCTAGGATTTCGCTAGACAGTGTGAAAAGCAACCATACCTGAGTTTGAACTAAGAGAGGATATGGAATGGAGATGCCATATCATTAACAATACCATCTAACTAATTCTTGGGCTGGTATGTACGGACTCTCGGGGAGCTGCACATCTGATGCATCGCATCGCAAAGTTACCTACAACTGCGCTTCGGGAGTGTGCACAATGACGTAATTGGTCGATGCAGCCTGAGTTAATCTGTAGTGTAAGCAGTAGATCGGTCAAGGTCCGAGATCCATTTATAAATTCCATGGTGAAATTGTCTCGTGTCTCTTGTAAAGTACTGTTTTCGGGGAAGGTTTGTGTTTGTGCCTACCGCCAGGTCCCAGTAACTGTTAGTTAGCCCAGAGCAATCAAGCAAGGACGTCCCAAGCGCAAGGCAAGTCCACATGCCAAGATTAGGTGCTCTCTTGGCTCAGCCAGGCTAGGGTGTGCCATCCGCTCGATAATAATCGTTACTTTCGTCTTCATCCTTCATCGTTTGCCAGCGTATCCAGAAGCCCAAAACCACATCTCTGCTAACCATGAACCGCTTGCACCAAAACGCCATGTTTTCCCACCCACCCCCCGCTTTTGGATGCTAACCCCTCTCTCTAGACCTAGAAACCCATTCCAAACGCTTCGCTGAATGCGCCTAGGTAATAAACCAAAGGAAAAGAACCGAGGAGGTCTCATGAAACCTACTCCTAGGAAGGCTTCAGAGCCTCCCACCCACCCATCTCCATACCCCCGTCGTCGCCCAAAAGATCAACCGCCGCCGCCGCCACCGCGGGCCTCCTTGGAGCCGGTGGAGGCGGCGCTTGTTTCTGGGCCGATGCCACAGGAACAGTCATAATTGGTTTCCTAGCCGGCAATTGTGGTTTCCGTTCCTGTGATGCTGCTGCAAGGCCTACGAGAGGAACCCCCCCCGCAGCTGCCATCCGGCTCTGCGTGACTACACCGGCCGTGGTGTTGGTCCGCCGGGGAGGTTCCAGCGGTGGGTTCCCCTCCCTCGCACTCCCGTTTCTCCCTGCCAGGGACGCAATGCTCTCGGTGAGAGCAGACCGCGAGTCGTTCAAGCTGGACATTGAACGCCGAGGCAGTTCCGCCAACGACGACCCCGAACCGTGCACTGTTGCCTCAGACGCGAGGCTTGCCGAGATGCTGCTTGCCGGTGAGACTGGGCCGCTGAGGTGGGCAGGTTTCTTTGCCACCGGCGGTGGGGGCTTATGCTTTTCCGGTGGCTGGTCTTGAGATACCGCTAGTTTCGACCCAGCGGGGGTAGTAGGTGTTCCCTTATTGACCGGCTTCCGTTTCTGTTGGATCGCGGCAGCTGGAGAGGTGCTCGCCGGCCCAGGACCCATGCCGGTTTGTCTCCGCGGGGGCGGCGGAGGAGGCCCTCCATCCAACTGCGAGTTCTTCGCGTCTTCAGTTATTTGCATCCTCCCGACCTTTCCCGGGAGCGCTGAAGGATCCCATGGAGGAGGTAGTTTTCTGGGCGCCGAACTCGACGCTGAAGACGAGAGCATCATGGAGTGGTTGACGTGTTCGTATGGCGAGGTCGACATGCTGGAAAACGACGACAGGCGGGATTCAGACCTGGGAACACTGACCCAGTCCGGCTCATCAGTCGGTAAATGAGGGTTAGTCGGCCGTTTTGGGTTCAGGATGGTCTGTGACGCCGGGTTTTCGGGCTTGGGTGGGCTGATGGAAGACGTTGCCATCTTCCCGTTGTCCAGCCACCATTTCTGGCGGTCCGAGCTGGCCGGTGGGAGACCAGGCTCGATCGCATCGTAACCTATCAAATCCTCGTCGTCCGACTCATTTCCAACCATGTTCGCTGTGTCTCCCCCAACCTCGGCTTTCCGCCGTTCGTACACCTCCCGACTGATTTTATCTCGCAGCTTCTCATTGACGATATTGACAGTACACTCGAATATAGCGTAGACTGGCCGGTGATCCGAAAAGCGCAGTGGTGCTGAGTTGTAGGCCAGCTGGCGTAGGTTTGAGCCCTTGCGGAGAATCCGGTCTGTCCACGCCGGGATGCGGGCTTTCTCACTAGAATTACCGTCAGCATGTATATACATACCCCTTCAATTCCTCGGGCAATAACTTACGAGCTGTCGTATTCGTCAGTGCCGACATCAAACTTGTATGTAGGCATGAAGTTGATGCGCGCCTCGGAATAGAATCGGAAGGCAAGGCCGGCTACCATCTGCAGGTTCAATTGGTCGTTCTCAAACAGCCGCTCGAGATTCCGTCTTTTGACCGAGTCTTTGGCTGCCTCCAGACCGAGCCCGATTCGATAGTTGAAATCACCAAACCAAATGACAGAGTCTAGTTGGGTGTCAGTCCGAGTCACCCGCGCTTCTTCCGCCCCAGGTTGTCTTACCATGGTCAGCTATTCCTCTGTTCCTCTGGAACCAGAGGCCTTGATCGATAGTGGCATAATCTCGGTTCCTTTCCTCGTAGTTGGCGAACCCGGCGGCCAAGTGTGCTGTCACAAAGCAGATGGGGGTATTTGCGTAGTCAAAGCGTATGGCAACTGCCCCCTTGTTGCCAGCCATGCCTGACATGCCTGTTTTCTTGACACTGCCCTCCACGTTTTTGAGGTGATGGAGCACCGAGGCCTTCACAAAGATGCACAACGCAGCACCGACAAGTTGCCCACTCCGTAGTAAGACATACTTCTCATCCCCGTCTCTACTATAGTGGTGGTCCAGGATCCTTTTGATAGCCTGTTCCCACAGCTGCTTCCTGGTCGGGTCGCTATTCATGATTTGCTGGGGGTTGAGCTCGACTATCTCTTGGAATCCAATGGCGATGATCTCGGGTTGAATAGATCCCAGCTCAGAGGGCCAGAGCCATGCAGATAGGTCTTCGTCGATGCCATCAGTTCTTCCATTGAGATTGAAGGTCCCCACGAGGCTGTTCCGCGTTAGCATTTCCCTTGAAGGCACCCTCGGGCTTGGCACTCACATGTGAATCTTCTCGTTTGTGGAGAACTCGCTGCTCCGCCGCTGCAACTCGCCGGCAACAAAATCGCTGATGGGGTCAAACAGAACCACAGGTGCCTGGTTAACCAGCCTCCCAAGCAGCGTGTCAATTGTGATTTGCCGCGCTTTGTCTGTGAAGTTGTTGTAGTATAGCCGGGTAGCTGACTTTCGGACGTCAGCTATGGCCCCAGCAAGCGACATCTTGCCGGTGCGGGTGAAGGAGGACTTGAGGGCGCCGGTGCCGGCATATATCTTGGACAACGAGTCGCCGTTGTCAGCCCACAGGTTAGCATGACGAGACCAGAAGTCAGATGGCGCTCTCTCTCCTCTGTGGCCGAGAAATGCTTCAACAGCCATTTGTGAGACGATTGTCTGAATGAGGTTTGTCCTGTCTAGACAGTCAAGGCAATTTGTCCTGAAGACACCCTCTTGCTGCAAAACCACAACATAGCGCCGCTGTTTGTGGCCATTCAGACTGCGCTTTGAGTGCGCTACATCATCCGACTCTTGGGCGAGATAGTACGCGAATCCGTCGGCCGAATCTTCGACGTACCGACGAATCCCGTTCGCCGCCACGTACCCCTGGGGGCCCTTGGTCTCGGCATGAAAATCATACTCTGTCTCCCTCAGCAATGCATGGTCTCTGGACTGATCCCCCCCTGGCCGGCTGAGGGGGCAGTTTTGGACACCTAGTCGATACAGAGTAGTGAGCTCGTACTCGCCAGGTTTCGTGGCGCTGAGGAGGTTTACGACGTGAACAGCGCCATATGCCTGTTCCAATTCGGAAAAATGCTTGTCGAATGCTGGCTGGGTTCCGTCGGCGGAGCGTGTGATGGTGATCTTTTGTTGGTTTGGCAGAAGGCCGGCAGCCTGCTCCCAGAAGACGGGCACTGAGCCTCGGACCTGAGCGTACGAAAAGACAACCCCTGACGGGCTCCAATAGGTCGTTTCCGTCTCCACAAAGTTGGCCACGTTCCCATCGTCGTCGATGCCTCGTGAATTGAACCGCGTGCCAGCTCTCTTGCATGACAACCGCGATATGACAGTCAAGTAGGAGGGCAAGCCAGTCTTGATAGAGCTCAACGGTGCCGATGTTTGCGGTATCGCCCAACTCCTGCAGAAGCCGCGGATCGCCGACGTCAATATTCTCGAGCCATCTAGCGCGACGCGTTCTTGCCTTTGCAGCCGTGATCGAAATTGGACGAGCGGGCGGATCATGTACGAATTCCATAGGAATGATTCGTCGAAATTATCTATATCGAATTCCGCAGCGTCGGCCGGCCTATCTTGTGTGTTAGCGCCTTATTTACCACGCATGTCCTGGGCCATCCTACCTGTCCTGCATGCGGTTCGTGACATCGAAGTCGGTACTATAATAAAATGTCCCATTGCCAAGTAGCTTCTGTAGCTCCTGGCAAGGGTGTTCCACTGGCACGTCCCTCCGGCCCAGGCCTTGTCCATATACCGACGCGGCGTCTGACTCGAGATCGTAAAGGTCGAGGGCCACGACATCATCGTACTCGGCCGAGTTCAGGCAGAAAAACTGTACAGCCTCAATCTTTTCCACTGTCTCGCCTGGTCGGAGGGTTGCGACCCGCGAGGCCTGGGTGATGACGCAGAGAAAAACATCCCGTTCGATCGATATAAGCCCCAGCGTTCCGTAGATGGGTCGCGGTGTAAGAGGGCGGTAGTCGGCGAGCAACTTGTCCGAGGTCGGGGAAAACTCAACCATGCACTTGGCTGTGACCTTGTCGGAGGCAGCTGAGCGCTGACGGCCAGACGAGAGAGGTGTAAGAGATCCATTGGCGGCGTGTTCGCTCGTTGTCGTGCTGTGGCGTAGGATGAGGGCGTGCGAGTTTGACGCAATTGCAATGGCTCGGTGGGGGTATTCGCGAATGAGGATCTGGCTGGACTTCTCGGGAGACGGCGCCTGGCCAGGCCACAAGGCCGTCGGCGGAGCGCTGAAGTTGTAGTCCATGTCGCAAACTCGTAATCTTAGTCGCAAAGAGGGGCAGCGATGTGGTTGTTACAAGGACAGCTTGCAAAGTCGAGCGCAGAGGTCATGACGGTTTCAGAGCAAACAAAGCTCGTCCAATTCAGTGCTGAGTTGTGAGGGTATGCAAGAGATCAGTGGTCGGCGGTGGTCAACCCGGAGTTCTACAACTCGACCTCAATGTCAGGTCGGAATGGTGGAAGCTGAGGGGCATTGGTGAGAGGTCGGGAGGTTTGCGAAAGCGGGAATCGACGTTAACTCGCGGCCCGACGTGCCTGCCCGGCTGGGCGTTTTTCAGCTGCTGTATTTTTTCTGTCAGCCTGCTCGCCCTGGGCGCTTGCAGTCCCGTCCCTGCGCACTGCTCAAGAACGCGGGGCGCCCTGGCCCACCTGTCAGCTACCTAAAGGTAAGGTACCTAATGCGGGGGAGCATGGCCCTTGTTCCAAGTTCAACATTCAACGCCCCCTCAACACCAGATGAAGCAAATTTAGACGCTAGGCACTAAATGTTTACAGGGCCGCAGCGCCATGAACGGCCAACAGGATGCATATCGGCAACAGCGTTGGTTTGAGGAGCACCTATCTACGCCGATGAAATCCTTGTAGCGTCATATAAAGTCCTGTTGGGTGGAGGAATTGATTATTCGCATTCCTTTGCATGGAGCATCCATTCCCCTCCTTTTATGATCCAGAGCATGGGATAACACAACCACTGGTCGGTTTGTTCGGCACGAGGGGTGGTCACACTTCATCCCGGCCAAAAGCAACCGACCGAGTGTGAGGGTGAAAGACTGGAATCAAAGGCGCGGAGAACCAACGTGTGGTATTCGGTGTGCAGTACGGAAGAAAGAACTTGAAGTGATGGTAAAAGTACAGAATATATCGTTGGCGGTGGCTTCAGTTTTATCAATGGTGAAATCACGATCTCCGTAAACGGAGAAATCAGTCTCTTCCTATCATGTTTGATTCGATCATCATCAGCCTGAAGAAAGAAGAAGAAAAAAATTGAAAGTCGTGAAGAAAAAGTTTGCTAAATGAGGTGGTGAGTGATTACGTAAGGATTCCCACACCCAACCCTGGCCAATCCGAACTGGAAGGAAGTGATCCACCCACGCGAGTCCTCAGCTGGGTGGCTGGCCGCTCTGGCCAGCGCGCATCATACCTAAGTGGGTTTCCTACCGCGAAGCCGTTTTGCATCAACCTCCAGCCTCCAACCTTCGATTCCTTCCCGCCTGCCTTGCCGAGCGACAGTACTGCCGCCTTGGAAATCCTGACACTGATCTCTGTATCGTCGCGAAACCATATTTCTTTTCGCGCTCAACAACTCTCCACTTTCGGCTTGGGAGATTTGGCAAACCATCGACGCAGCCTTCCCAGCTCTCGACACACGCGATCATGGGCGACTTCGCGAACTTTGGAGGCACCGATGAGGAAAATGTCGAGATTAAGCTCCTCAATGCCGATGTTGTAAGTCGCTGACAGCTGTCGAAGAATATGCGACCCACCACTGACCTCGCATCGCGCGCGCAGGAAGCGGATTCCGATAACTTCGAAAACTGGGAGAAGCTGATCCGAGCGTGCGAGGGCCTCGAGGGCGGTCTCAACCGCAACTCGAGCCCCCAGGCTTTGACAACCCTCCGCGACTCGTACGACCGCTTCCTGCTCAAATTTCCGTTGCTTTTCGGGTACTGGAAAAAGTATGCCGACCTCGAGTTCAACATCTCCGGTCCTGAGTCGGCCGAAATGGTACGCGCGCGTTCGTTGCTCCCTTGGCCGAATGCAGCCAGGCTGACGCGCTCACTAGGTCTACGAGAGAGGGTGTGCCAGTATCACCAACTCGGTCGATCTATGGTCTGAGTACTGTTCCTTCAAGATGGAAACCACTCACACTCCCGATTTTGTGAGAGAGTAAGTATAGGCGGACCATTTCATTCCCTGCCCCATAACCTCCGCACCCGCAGCAAACCTGCGAGGCTGGCCGCCGCCGCCTGTCGAACCGCGAGAATCACTCCGAACATAATCATACGGGACATGGTGAGAGATACCAACGGCAGCCGCCACCCTCTGCTGGGATCGTTCTCTCACAATATCTAACCAGGCTCTGCTGTGCTCAGCAGATCACATTCCGTGTGCTGTGGCCTCCTGCTCATTCCCCGTTCGCACGTACCCTGGAGATGTAGTTGGGCCTCGTTGGATGGATCACATCGCCTACACAAGCCCCTTCTTGTATTTACACGCCCCTTCCCAACCAAACCCGTTCCCATCCCGCCGCGTTTGCTCGCTGCTGACACCAGTTCCAGATTATTCGAGCGTGCCGCGTCGCATATCGGCCTCGACTTCCTCTCTCACCCTTTTTGGGACAAGTATCTCGAGTATGAAACTCGGCAGGAGGCACAGGACAAGATTTTCGCCATCCTTAACCGCGTCATCCACATCCCGATGCATCAATATGCTCGCTATTTCGAGCGGTTCCGGCAGCTGGCCCACAGTCGGCCTTTGGAGGAACTCGTCTCGGCGGACATGCTGGCTCGGTATCGTGCCGAGGTTGACGCCGAGGCCGCCCAGTTCGGTGTGCAAAAGCCCGAGCTCGAGATTGAGCGGGACATCCGGGCCAAGATCGACGCTTCTTTCTACGAGGTCTTTCAGCAGACTCAAGCCGAGACCAGCAAGCGTTGGACCTATGAGGCCGAGATCAAGCGGCCGTATTTCCACGTCACGGAGCTCGAGCATCACCAGCTGATCAACTGGCGGAAGTACCTCGACTTTGAGGAGGCAGAGGGCGACTACCAGCGGATTGTCTGCCTATACGAGAGATGCCTGGTCACCTGCTCCTTGTATGACGAGTTCTGGTTCCGGTACGCCCGGTGGATGTCGGCCCAAGACAACAAGGATGAAGAGGTCCGAAACATCTACCTGCGCGCGGTTACGCTGTTCGTTCCCATCAGCAGACCAGGGATCCGGCTCCAGTTTGCCTATTTTGAGGAGATGTGCGGCCGGATCGACGTCGCCCGGGACATGCATGCTGCGATTCTCATGCAGCTACCGGACTGCGTCGAGGCGATCGTCTCGTGGGCCAACCTGCAGCGGCGCCAGAGCGGCCTCGACGCGGCAATCGAAGTGTATAAGGCGCAAATCGATTCCCCCGTCGTGGACATTTTCACCAAGGCCGCCTTGGTTACGGAATGGGCATTCCTGCTGTGGAAGGTCAAGGGCTCAGTTGATGAGGCCCGTACCGCTTTTGTCAAGAACGTGGAGTGGTACGCCGACAGCCGCCACTTCTGGCAGAGGTGGCTCGAATTCGAGTTGGAGCAGCCGACCAACGCGGAACTGGAGGCGCAGCATGCTGAGCGGGTCAAGAACGTCCTTGCCGAGATGCGCACCAAGAGCCGTCTTTCGCCAGGCATCAAGCAAGAGCTGGGCCAGGTGTACCTGAACTACTTGCAGCAGCGTGGAGGCAAGCAGGCCATGAAGGAGTTCCTCGTCATTGACCGAGAGTTATTCGGGTATGTTGTCGTCGTCAAACGAAATCGAGCATTGCGCCTTGCTAACTGAAAACTACAGTCCTCCGTCAGTTTCCGTGATCGCCAAGGCGAAGCAATCCAAGGAGGGTGCTGGCCTTCCGCAGCTCGACGAGGCCACCAGTCTCAAGGCCGAACGGCGGTTTTACAACTACTACCAGTTGCACGTGGACCCGGACCCGGATGCCCAGGGACCGGCCAGTTTTGATTAAGGGTTGGGGAAGACGCGCGACACAGTCCTTTCGTGCCGGAATCGGAGGAGTACTTGGACGGCTCGATAATGCTCCCACGAGCTCGGAATATTTTGATTTAGGTATACGGGAATGTGTATGGATTAGTGTAGCACTATCGTCACACGGCGGCGGACTGCTTCGAGTATTTTTGACTTGACTGTCAGCGATCGTTCCTCTAGTAAATGACATTACTTCGCGAGCGTTACTCGGCATGTTTCACCACTCACTTCAGACCAAGTAAGATGCAGAGTCACAGTATGCTGCAGGGCGATTAGTAACGGTGCCCGCCACTCTTGGGCCGTGCCATTCCCGTCTTCGGCACTGCGGCGAAGTGGATCAATCGGAGCCATCCCGGCTCGGCCCCGCGAGTCCCGTGTCAGGCCATCTTCAGCTCCCGCTCTGACATGTCACTCATTGAAGGGAGCATTGCCACTCTTGGTCAATTGTAATTTGTAATGCTCTTTGGGAGCGGCGATGATAATTCCTTGGCATTGCGTAAACGGGAAGAGAGTTGACTCGTGGCTTTCTGGTCTCTTTCGAGTCTCTCTCTCATGCTCTGCTCGACTGCTCTGGGCTTAAGCTTCACTGACCACCCCTAAACAGCCGAATCTGTCTAGTACGATTCGGTCCGACAATATCGATACCAAGGTCCTATGGTAACTTATCCCTACAAATCTCTCTGTCTCTTATTTTATTTCCTCCTGGCCATTTCCAAAGATCCAATGTGCCAAAAAAAAAACCTAACTTTATATACCCCAACGCCGTGTACGTGCTCTAGATGCGCCATGATGCGGCGGTGCCCAAGACAAATATGACCATGATCAGCAGCTAAAAATGGCCAACCTAAACCCAGCAACGCCCTCGACGCCTACTCCTTGGTTCCTGCGAAGGGCAGACATAGTCCTTGCCCCGCCTCCCTGCGACCGTGTCACCGATTCGGAGCTCGCTCCAATACAGACTCATTACGCCAGGGTGTCGTTCCATGGCCGCCAACTCTGGTTATCAAAAGTCGGCATGCACTTCACCTGATCTGGTGCCGGTAGCCATTCAATCTTTGTCCCCGCATCAGACTCGGCCACCCACGACGAAGCAAACCCCTTCACCGCCTTGATCCTCTCGCCCGTCTCGACCGTATATTCCAGATTAACCCCGGGCACGACCATGATCCTACCGTACCCCTCCAACCACATATCCTTACAGAAGAGCTCCGGCTCCCCAGCATGACACTCCCCCCTATCCTTCCGCGAGGCCCGAAACGCCACTTGCCCCTCGACCACCGGCCGCGCCGTAAACACCACGGCGCCGTTCCAGCACGAAAACACCTGGAACGGCTCGTGCCGCGCGAACCGCGCGCGCGACACGGGCTCGTTCCAAAAGAGGTCTGTCGCGCGCGCCCAGCTCGGGCCCGCGGGGATCTCAAAGAAGAGGTCGCCGTGGATGGCGCGCGCGATGTACGAGTCGTAGAAGATGGCCGCGGCCGGCGGGTCGCCCGTCCAGTCCATCGCGCACGCCATGTCGGCGGCCTGGTGGCGGCGCTGGTGCGCCAGTTCGAGGATGTCGTCTGGGCAGATGGCGACGTCGTTGATGAAGAGGACAGTGGTGGCGTCGTCGGTATAATCGGCGGGGGTTGTTGTGGTTCGTAGTGGGGCGAGGGCCATGTTGCGGAGCGAGGCGAGGGAGGTGAACCGGTCGCTTCCTTCGCCGAGCGGGTCGAGGACCATGTTGAGGGTGAAGTAGGTGCGGATGCCTAGCTTGCTTAGTTGCGGCTCGAGGGCCGCGAGCACTTCGGCGGTGCCATCCGGGGAGTTTCCTTCTACGATGGAAAGGGCGCAGGAAGCTGGGCCGAGGAAGCGGATGGCCTCCAGCACGCTGCCGAGGAGGCGTGGGAGGAGAGGGAGACAGTTCCGAAGATTAAGTGCAAAGAAGTAGCGTATAGGTGGTTGAGACGAGGCGGAATAATCTTGTTGTTGCAGATATTTGTACCGATTCAAGTCCAGCGATGGGCACTTGAACGTGGCGAGGTCCGTGTCAGTGGTCGGATCCAGGATAGCCAGGACATACGCAGTGAGGTTCTGGCGTGGAAGTATCGCTGGTACAAGAGTTAGGAGCGGCCAACCGTAATCGTGGACTATGAGGTTTCCTGGCTTACCATCCGGTGATATATCCAATGGGTCTAGAGGTTGAACTTTGGTCAGAGGGCCCGTGGCAGACCTGAAGCCAACATAGACAAAAAGATACAGCGCAATGGAAACCAGAGCCGCAATTTGGGCCAAGACAACGAGTTTCCGGCGAGACATAATCAAGACCGGCGATAAGACAGGAGGGAAAAGAATAACATTTCCGGAATCCGGCAGTTTTGAAGCATAAAGTATGAAGTGAGGTCCGCTTCGCTGGAAGGTGAAGCGGCTAAAGTACCTTAATTGATGTTGGCATTCGCACGAATTCGAACCAATAGGACAAGTTTTGCTGGCGCCGGAAACTACACAGTACACAACACAAGCGCATGGCGTAGCTTCCTCCAATCGCAACGAGTAGCACTCCCTGTTCCAACATTGACACACTGTGAGCGACGCAGGGCATCGCGGTATCGCAGCTCGGCGTCAGGGGCTGGCTAGCTTCGTGTTGTTTACCAAGCCCAACTCGCAACCAGGAGTTCAAAATAGGTGCGTTGCCCTTCCCGGGGGCGGCCTACACGGTCAAGCTTCATCCCTTTTTTGCCCGGGTTTGCCTTCGTTCCGCTCTTCAGTTTTCCACCCTGCGAAATGCACTTCGCGGTTTTCGTGGCTGGCCTTTTTGGGACTACAGGATATGTCCAGGCCGTCGCCCTCACTACTCCACCGCCCACGCTTCCCAGGGCGCATCTCGCGCAGGCCAGGGATGGGATCGCGGCGCTGTCCACCTGCGGCTATTCCAAGGGTGATCCATCACAACCATGGGTGGCCCCAGAGGGTTTCAACTGCCGGGTTGACACAGTGCATGGCATCTGGGGATTTTGCCCAACGACTGTGATTGCGCCTACTGACTGCGGTCTTGGTGCGTATTGCTTCGATGCTGGGCCGTGTAGTACTGGGTGTGGCCGAGACAGCCTAAGACATAATCCCAAGGTTATCACATGGACCTGGTATGTGCATTTCAGTACCTAGTGCGCACGCTTGGCGACTATATGCTTATACTACCAACCCTCTACTACATAGTCCTGAGGCAGACGATGCTTCAGACGCAAAGTTTTGCTCGATAGCCACGTTGATATTCGGCCCAGACCAATCTTACGACTACGTCGACTGTGCCCGGGGTCCAGGCAAGGCGACTTTCTTCGTCTCGCCTACAGCTCCCCTTTCAACAACCCCCACTGGGTCATCATCATCGCGACCCAGTTCTTCAGACGCTCTGTCTCAACCGACCCCCAAGCTTAGCCTGGAAGTGACGCGGACCACAGCTGCATCTGGGTCACTCCTCTCCACTCCGCCCAGCGAGTCCAACACCGCCGGCAGTGGTAACGGAAACGCTACTAGTGACAAAGGGGAGGATGGCGGCGGCAACAACAACAATACCGGGGCGATAGTCGGAGGGATAATCGGCGGCCTGGCGCTCGTTCTCGGCTCGGTAATTGCGCTGGTGTATCTTCTGAGACACAATTGTGCTCGCCGGGCAAGCACCAGCAAGGGAGAGAAGGTTCAGCAGGACGTACCGAGTACGTCGGATGCCGGATGGAAATATCCGGGAGCCGGATGGGGACCTGGAGAGTTGCCAGCGGACAGTCGGCAAGAACCAGTGGAGCTACCGGCATACCGCTTCAGTCGAGCGCCGCCACCTCCTCCTGTAGAGCTCCCTGTGTATGGACGATAACGCGGGTTGTATAAACTATAAAGTGATACCCCCAAGGCGGAGTTGATGAGGATCCCTGGGCGATTCATATCTCCGCCACCTCCCGAATTCTAGATGTTGATGTCATGGAGGGTTCCGGAATCAGAAAGTTAGCTACTCTGAGAAGCCAATGATCCCCTGGGCTCCAATTTGAATATCCCGACCTCATCGCCACCAACTTAGCCCATGGCTTAAGCCATCGAGCCGGTTCACCATCCCATCGCATCAGCCCCCGCTTCCCTAATAGCTTCACGCGGCTGGGATTACCCCGCCAAGCCTCGAATGGGCGGTGCAGACTATTGAAAGAAAGCTGGGGTAGGTTGAGTCTGGGGCTAGTTCGGTGACGAGATGGTGAAGTTGAGGGGGGGCATGGGTCATGGGATAGGGGTTTGTGATGTTCCCGATTGTGTTGTTGGTTGGTGCCTGCGGCCAGCCAACGGACGTTCGTTTTAGCTTAGTCAGCACATCAAGGTCCTGGGTCGTTGGGCGGCGAAATTCCTGGATGTGCGGGGTTGATCCTGGGTCATACAAAACCGTGCCTCAAACTCATCAGATTAATGAGCTCAGAGTGCTGCCCGGGCTCGGCCTTTCTCGGAGAAGGCTCGGCTCCGTCACAGCAAGTCTCGGCGCTCTCTCCGACCCACCCGTTCTGTTCCGCGGCGACGAGAATGGAGTCTCGAGATGAAATTCGGGGATGACGGGGGTGCCACTGTGCCAGTACCGAAACAGACCCACAGATGGGCTCATTCCGCTGACGAATTGGCCACTCACCGTTCGCCTATAACCATTTTTCAATTTGTTTCGACTCGCCGCTTGGCAAGAGCCGAACTCATCTGACTCCGGGGTCGCTCTCTTTCTTTTGATTACGCATCTCTCTCTCTACGCCTTTCTGGTGGCCAGTTTGTTTTCTTTCGCTCTCTTTTTAAGATTTCTGTCCGTTAGATTTCTTTTTTCCAAAATACCCCATCCACAAAGGTAAGCAATCTTGACTAGGTGGTCAATCCCCTCCTGCATCACAGCTCCCCTCTCTTATCAGCGATATCGCAAATCGCGCCACATCAACTTCCTCCCGCCTTGCAAACGCACAAGCGCCTCGTTCTGACGGCGCGTTCCACAAACCACAGATGGCGACCGCAACCCGCACCTTCACCCGCGCTCTGCGCACCTCGGCCCGGCCAGCCTTCACGGCCGCCCCCCGTCTCGCTTTCCGCCAGAGCGGCCGCCGCTTCTACTCGTCGGAACCCGCCGCGAAGCAGGGCTCTTCGACCTGGCTCTGGCTTGCCGGTGCTGCCGCCGTTGGTGGCGGTGGTGCCTGGTTCTACCTGAACAACGGCAGCTCGGCCACGCCCAAGGTCATCGCTCCCAAGTTCGAGGATTACCAGGCCGTGTACAACGAGATCGCGAACCGTCTGGAGGAGAAGGATGACTATGACGATGGAAGCTATGGCCCCGTGCTCCTGCGCCTCGCCTGGCACGCCAGCGGCACCTACGACAAGGAGACGGGCACCGGTGGTAGCAACGGCGCCACCATGCGCTTCGCCCCCGAGAGCGACCACGGCGCCAATGCCGGTCTGAAATCTGCGCGGGACTTCCTCGAGCCTGTGAAGCGTGAGTCTGATACCGAATAGCTCAACCGAGAGCTCCAGGTGACTGACACTGAAAACAGAAAAGTTCCCTTGGATCACTTACTCTGATCTCTGGATCCTCGCTGGCGTCTGCGCCATCCAGGAGATGCTCGGCCCCCAGATCCCCTACCGCCCCGGCCGCCAGGACAGGGACGTCGCCGCCTGCACTCCCGACGGCCGCCTCCCCGATGCCGCCCAGGCCCAGGACCACCTCCGCAACATCTTCTACCGCATGGGCTTCAACGACCAGGAGATCGTTGCCTTAACCGGTGCCCACGCCCTTGGCCGCTGCCACGCGGACCGCTCCGGCTTCTCGGGTCCCTGGACCTTCTCCCCCACCGTCCTGACCAACGACTTCTACAAGCTGCTGGTTGAGGAGAAGTGGCAGTGGAAGAAGTGGAACGGCCCTAAGCAGGTAAGATAGACCCTTCAACCGGCACCCGGCTCGTCATGGGCCGTGGAAGCAAGCGGCTAGCTAACGCAACCATTCTTTAGTACGAGGACAAGAAGACCAAGACGCTGATGATGCTGCCGGCCGACATGGCGCTCATCCAGGACAAGAAGTTCAAGGAGTGGGTCGTGAAGTACGCTGCCGACAACGACCTCTTCTTCAAGGACTTTTCGGCCGTCGTCGTCAAGCTCTTTGAGCTGGGCGTGCCCTTTGAGAAGTCGGAGAAGTGGGTGTTCAAGCCCGTCAACGCTTGAGTTGCAGGTTGAGGACGAGATGGTTGGCTGGGGAGGAGGATGAGATGCGGATGCCATAGAATATGCGCATCTTGGTGGCTCTTAGACGGAGGAGGAGAATAATTCGGCTGCGATTTGAGCGAGCCAGTGCGGTCCATCGTTGCCGCTGTATTACATGGCTTCCTCGGCGTTTTCTTGTTGTATGTAGCAGATTACCTTGTACAACAACGTGGGTGAATAGAGACTTCCCTGGAAGAAAGCAAGGCGTTCCAAGGTTGAGATGCGGTTGTGAGGTCGGGAAATGGAGAAAGGGGGGGAGGACATGTTAAAGGTCTCAAAATGCGGGGAAGGCAGGGGCAGTTCGCTGTGACCCTAGGGACGCGGCTTCCGCTCTCCAAACATTTGGAGGATCGTCGACTTGTTCTTGTTTGGGGTATCATCGGCCATGCCCTTCGTCGTTGCGGCTCCTCAGCCGTCAAGGTTCCCCGCATTATTACCCCTTTCGGAGCTGTACTTCTTGACCCCTTGGGTAGGATGGGCTAATTAACTACCTTGGTTTGTGGAGGCTGAGACCAAAAGTGAGTACCCTGGTATGCTAGCATCAGAGTAGTTCAGATGGCCGTATCGCGGCCGTTCTCAGCAAACTTGTCAAGAGCCGTAGGGGGGGGTAGGGGGCGGTGATACGGGTTAGGGTTATGTATAAACGAAGAATTCCCCTGACGTCAATTTTGAGTGCGACTTCAAACTTTTGTTCTTTGCAATTCTTCAACATCCACTTACAGCCCAGCCCACCACCACCCCGCCGCCCTCACCGAGACAATGGCGGCAGCGCGAACACCGGTGCTACGGCACTTTCTCAGCTGCCAACCGCGGGCATTGCGCGTGTGGAACCAGCGGCGCTGGGCCCAAGTGCACGACGTGCGCTTCCTCGCGACGACGCAGCAGCCGCGCAACCTCGTCGAAAAGTACCGCGACAAGCTCGACCGCAAAGCCCGCGAGGAGGGGCACAACGACATCGACTCGCTCAAGGCCGCCTACGCCGACAAGATCCACGCGCTGCGCAAGGAGGCCGACGTCGTCGTCCCCCCCCTTCCTCCTCCTCCTCCGCCTGCGACCCCTACTACACCAAATCAACAACAACAACAACCACCACCCCAGATCCCTAAACAACCCTCCTCCTCCTCCTCCACCGGCATCAAACCCCTCTCCTCAATCCTCGACCTCCCCAAAGCCTCGGCCCTCGCCCTCCAAGAACTAACCGCCATCTGGCGCCTGCACCACGCGGCCCAGCCAACCTCGCTAAGCGCCATCATCCCCGCCGCCACCTTCACCACCATGCAAGCCACGGCGCGCCAACACCCGCAATTCGTGCTGCCCGTCCCGCACCCATCGCAGGGCGCCGAGATGCACTTCCTGCAATGGACCTGGGACGCGCCGACGCGGTCGGCGACAGTGCTGTTCACGCAGCTGGCCGAGTACAAGGCGCGCGGCGAGTTTGCGGCGCCGCATACCACCGTGACGCACTACACGGATCTGGCGGACGAGGGCAAGGGGGTGGTGCTGATGCAGGGGTCCGTGGTGCGGGACCGTGGGGTGCGCGTGGAGGATGCGCAGTGGTTGGTTGTTTGTCTGCAGCGGTTTTATGGGGGGTGGGATGGTATCGGCGGCGGGGAGGCGCAGGAGAGGGCGGAGGAGAGGAGGAGGTTGTTGGAGTGGTTTGGGAGGGGGGATGGGCGGTTTAGTGTGGAGAGGTTGTTGGAGGAGGCGGAGAGGATGGGGTAGAGGGAGGGGAAAGGACTTTTGTGTTGCGTGTTGTAGGATAGTAGATAGATAGGGTGGGGTTTGTATGATGGTTGGTGTGGGATGGGAGCATAGATTTTTGGGTGGTGGGAGGAGGTGTGTGGTTTGTATTAGGAGATAGATTTATGTCTGTCTATTACGGCACTCTTCGGAGAGAGACACCGTTACAACTTCGCCCCCGACGCCCGCTGCTCCTTCTTCGCCTGCTCCCGCATCACCCTCCTGAGCACCTTGCCGCTGGGCGACTTGGGCACCTGGTCCACAAACCGTATGCCACCACGCAGCTTCTTGTGGGGGGCAACCTGACTTGCCACCCACTCGGTGAGCTCCTGCGCCTTACCGTCGCTGGCATCAACACCCTCGCGGAGAACCACATACGCGAGTGGCACTTCGGTCGCATTGGCTTGGTCCTCGATGCCAATGACACAGGCATCGGCCACCTCCTTGTGGCCTATCAAAACGCCTTCGAGCTCGGCAGGTGGGACGGGATAGCCATCTGATTACACATAGCGGTCAGTGATATGGTTCGCTCGGCGAAAACGGATAACAAAACACGCACTGTACTTGATCAGCTCCTTGAGCCGATCCACGCAGTAAAAGTTGCCATGCTTGTCGCGCCTAAAAACGTCTCCCGTCTTGAAAAAGCCGTCGGACGAGAAGGCCTCCTTGGTGCGCTCTGGGTTCTTAAAGTAACCCGGGAAGACGTTGGGTCCTTTTAGCCAGAGCTCGCCAGACTGCCAGAAACTGTTAGTTTCGTCACGAGTGTGAGAAGGGTAAAAGTTCTAAAGAAATGAAGACACGTACCTCCCCTTCGACAACCTCCTTCCCGTCTTCGCTCACAATCTTCGCCTCCATATTCGGCATCAGCTTCCCAACCGACCCCATAAACTTCCCCCACTCATCCACCACCTGACAACACACCACGGCGCTCGTCTCTGACAACCCAAACCCCTGCTTCACGGGCACATGCAACCGATTCCACACCGCCTCGGTCAACTCCCTCGTCAGCGGGGCCGCCCCGGAATGCAGCACCTTGAGCGAACTGAGATCGTACCCGTCCACGGCCGGGTGCTTCCCAAACGCCAGCACGATCGGCGGCGGGACGTAGGCAAACGTGATGCGGTACCGCTCAATGGCCGCCAGCGCCTTGTGCAGATCGAAGCGCTCCAGCACCACCAGCCGCCAGCCCTCGTACACCGACATCAGCACGCCGCAGGTCAGGCCGTAGATGTGGAAAAAGGGGAGCACGCCCAGCTGGCTGTCACCCTGGCCGTCGGCACCGCCGCGGCTGCGCCACTGGCTGCCCTCGACGTAGCTCGCCTGCAGCACGTTGGCGACCATGTTGTGGTGGGTCAGGCCGACGCCCTTGGGCAGGCCCGTGGTGCCGGAGCTGTAGACGAGGAAGGCCAGGTCGGTCTGCGGGTCGGCAATGCGCGCTTGGACGTGGTGGTGGTGGCGGGACGCCGTGTAGCTGGTGCTGCGGACGCTGGAGAAGTGGCGGGTTCGTCCCGAAGGGTCGCGCCGCGGGCCGACGAGGATGATGCGGTCGAGCGGGAGGTTGGCTTTTTGGGCGGCCGCGATGGCGGTCGGCAGGTTGCGGGGCTGGGTTACGAGGCCCCTGGCGCCTGAGTCGCTGAGTTGGAAGGCGAGCTCGTCGACGGTGTAGAGGGGGTTGGCGGGCGACACGATGCCGCCGGCCCAGAGTGCGCCGAGGGTGAGGATGGGGGTCTGTAGGGGGTGGGTGTTTAGTCAAGGAGAAGGATGGGGTGTGATGGGGGATCACCAACGTCGATGGAATTGGGCGTGTAAAAGGCCAGAACATCGCCCTTCTTCCATTCCCAGAGCGCCTTCAGTCCCTTGCCGAACTCAATGGACGCGCTGCGCAAGTCGGCCCAGCTGTAAGAGCGGCCGGTCTCACCACATGTCAGGATCTCCTTGGTCACGGGGAAGTCTCGGTGGGTGTGGCCCAGGAGGAGCGTCCACAGATCGATCCCGCTCGGGATCTCGAGAGGCGGGAAAGTGGACGGATACGGCATTGTCACTTGTAAATGATGATGATGAAGGGACAACTTCTCAAGAAACGGGCTGTGGTGTTGACGGGCAATGCTTCCTCATTTCGGCCCTTGCACGGCCCGAGTGTGACATGTTTGCGGTGCGTGTTCGGCGGTGATGGCTGGCATCGGCTCTCCAACTGCGGTTCTCGGATCGTCCCCCATGTCGATCGGTGACAGGCCGCCGGGTTAGCATCGGCCCCGCCCCGGCTCAGCCCTCCGGGTGCCGAGTGCGGGGCCCGAGCGTCAGGTGATGTACAGGGGATCCAGGCGCTACCTGGTAATCCGAAAAGCTCGAACCAGCCGTTCCTCGCTCCAGCTCCACCTGCTCCCCGACTTCACGTCCCAAGTTCGCGACGTTACGCGACTTCGTCTCATGTTTTCCATGTCAAATTTGCTCCTCAATCCACAGCTCTCTTGCATCGGCATGAACATCGACTGGCGAGAATATACACTGAGCAATGCCAAAGGACCAAAGGACTCTTGCCATTGAGGTCAATTGGTTACTGGTGAGACTTGGGACGACTCAAGCAGTCAAGCTGTTCATATCCCATCGATCCTACTGTGCTACATCTCTTCGACGAGCGATGATGTAGCTATCGATAGGTGGACTGAATTCTTCCGTGTTCGAGCGTCTCAAGTCGTGAGACCCGGAACCAAACCCCTGCCAAGGGGCAAGCAGGGGTAGCGATGAAGCAGTTCGGATGGAATCCGTTCCCTGTTGCAACACCTTCCAAACCGCGCTTGGGGATGACTGCCAACCTGGGCTGAGCAGACCTGGCGCTTGGGACCGTTGCGACTCCGTCTTTTTGACGCTCCACCGATCGCCAGATCCCCATTGGATCTGCTGGTTCCGAGTCTTACGTAGCAGCGTCAACCCCGGTTCTACAATGACAGGGTGAGACGGAGTCCATTGTGTAGAATTCATCATATTTAACCCCCTCACAAGGCCACCTCAAGACTCTCCTCTGTTCCTCATTCCATCAGGCTGTGCCATCTCGTCGGTTTCTGCTTCTCTTAACTACACCACCAACAGCTGTGCTGTTTTCGCTTCAATCACTCCCTCTTCAATATCCAGTTTTATCTCTCCCTTCCTAAACATCAATAACCGTCACCATGTATCTCAAAGCTGCCGTCCTCTTCTCGCTCCTCGCGACTTCCTTCGCCGCCCCGGCCAGCACTGGCGACCGCATAGTCAAGCGCGGCGTCCTCACAGTCCAGGACTACTCGCAGTTCCAAGTCTCGTCTGGCGTAGCTGGCAACGCCCTTGCCGAGGTCAACGCCAACTTTCCTGTATGCACACCAGATACTCCCTCCATCTACGTGTTCCATCTTTGCTCACACTTCTCAGATCGACCAATCCGACCTGGCCTCGGTCGATGCCAAAGACCTGGCCATTCTCAAGGCGGCGCGCGAGACAGCCGAGGCGGCCGAGACCAAGGCGGGAGGGTTCAACGCCGCCATTGAGGCGGCCGGAGGCAAGAACACGGACGCGGGGAAGGCGCTGCAGATCGGCAAGATCAAGAACAAGGTGCTCAAGCTGCAACTGCAAGTGATGACGCTGCAGATCGAGGCGGCCCAGGGCAAGGACACGGCCGCGAAGCTGGCCAAGGAGCAAACCAAGTTGGCGAACAATATCCGGCTGGACGAGGACGCGGCTGGGAAGGCGAGCACGAGTGTGGATTTCCAGGGGACCAGTCAGCCGTAGGGGATGCATAGTAGGAATTAACTCGAGGAAACCGAAGCCAAACTGGACCTTCTAGGCGAAAGAAGCTTGTCTCAACAGCCAAAGGTCACCTTACCACCTACTTACCTAGTTTCGCCAAGCCGCGTCACGATAGGTACATAGGTCTACATTAGCCACTCCAGCCTCACCGGCCCCTGCTCTCAGCTTCTCCCCGCTTCGTATTCTCGCCGTCCAGTTCAGAATTCCAGCCGGCAGCTCAAGCGCGCGCTACACAAAGTGCATACCTACCGAGAGCTTACGCAACAAAACATACATGGGTTGGCTTATTCAGTACCGCTGTTCGAAAGCTCAGGCTCTGGGGCAGGAGGGTCCGCAAACGAATACCAGTGGTGTCACACTTCTCTTTCAAGTTGCGTCAAGAGCGTCAAGAGCGGCAAGAGCGTCAAGAACGGCGGGACCGCCAGTCAAAAAACTCCCCGGATACGGCAACGGCAACGGCACTAGAAGTAAAGCCAGAATTCACCCAACGGAACAGTCCCTGTGCCGCGTGCGAATCGCTCAGCGCCACCACCAACATCGACCCGTTGATGGTCGCAATTCTCCACAACCGCCGCCACAGCCCCCTAGGTCGTCTTCCCGAGGAGATCCTCCTCCGCATTATCCATAATCTTCACGACGACGTCCTCGCCCCGTTCTGCCTCCGCAAAGTCTCGAGGGTGCTTCGGCGCCTTGTTCTGTATCCACGGCCCTTCTCGACTTGCTCACCCTCATGGTCAGCGTCCAGCAACCTATATCGGCTACTTAGAAACACGGTCAGCAACGCCGTCGGATAGGGGTAGTCATAGGTGAGAAAGCTGATATTTGATCAACCAGGTACCGCTGTCGCACGACGGTGTGGACAAATTACATGGGATATAAAGAAATGCCACTGCTTATGGCCATCCCACAGAATTGCCATGATCCCTGATTCGGTGGTGCTTTTGAGGATGGTCGCGTAACTCACCTGCAGAGCAACGAAGCTTCTGTCACAGACCCCAGTCGCGGATGACGTTGCACGGGGAGGCTAGCCGGGAGCCTGTTTCGCTGTAATCTCCACAGGGTACGTACATACCACTGTTTTGGGTGGCTAGACCGAGATGATGGGCAAGGTTATGGAAGGTATGGAGGAGAATGTAGAAAAGTCAAACACTGGCATGGTCCCCCGGGCTCATATAGGACCTCCCTCGACTCAGTGACAAAGGGTCGGGAAGATTTTACTCTGTCGGACCTCTGATATGAAGCTATCTGTCTCCTGGACTTGGCCAACTTGGCGCATGGTTGTCCGGGGATGCTTTCCCTCATCGCACACAGTGCACAGCTGTTGAGGGACCCCTCGGTTGCATTGCGTTTTCAAAACCTTTTACCGTACCTAGCCTTGTCTCACAGGGCTGATGGCTTGAAGATAAAATCTGGCCCCCGGTGGAATCCACCTCCTGTCCAGCTTTCCTAGAGCGCCGGACCCTGAGGGAAGTTGATGCGGTGTCCGGCAGCTGCGAGATACGGATATGTCTACGGATCCGTTTCTTCTTAGACGTGCTCTTAACACCAAGCCGGCGTGTGAACCCGGCTGTGCGTTAGTTTCCGCCCGGCTTCTAGACCGGCAAAGGCTCGCGGCCCGCTGTATTCCGCACCAGTTGCTTGCAGGCTGGCTCACGTTGACTGGCCGACCCAGACACGGAGTGCTGCCGCACAGTGGGCAGTAACAGGAGCCGCGAAGGATAATACTGTGTGCGGGGTCCAGAAGTAATATGCCCCCTCGATTACCTACCCTCCCTCGTAGTCTTGGTGCAGTCGTTTTAGAGGCCCCAATGGGCACAGACAGGGGTTCCCCCTGGGTTGGAAACGCTTGTATTGCTTGGAAAAGCTGGGCTTGCTGCCATTTCCAATGAAACAGATTGGTCGCCGGACTTCCCCAACATTGGCGTCTTCAGTACGTCTTGGGGCTCGACTCGCCGTGCGCTTGGACAGCCTTTCCATACGTATAAGCCCTTTCGAATGCTCTGGGCCCGAAGAAGGCACTGCTGTGGTCATATCAGGCTTGCTCGCCTCGAACCAAAAGGCCCATACGCTGGGCGTGTCCGCCGCCGCCATGCCCCGGCTACTGACCAGCGCTTGGGCGCAACACCCGGCTCCGTAGTATCAGGAGAAGCGCTGCTGTGCCAGCCGCGGCAAAGATGACGGTGTCCTCTAACACGGCAATGAACGGCGCCGTCGTCTCCCTCAAGCACTGCTCGGGTGCCTCGTCAGGTCCAACCCCGCGAGCATCGAGCCCAGAGCGTCGGCCGTGTTGAGCGGGTGCCGGACCGTCGCGAAAGCAGCGTACACAGCGGGCGTAGCGCTCGCCTTGGGCCTTGGTCCTCCCATCGATGTATCACCGCTGGCCTTTTCGGGAGTTTGTATTTGGGCGATAAAATCGCGGGCCTTCAGGTTTTGTTGGCGCGCGGCCGAGTACCTACCTAATTGAGGTCGTAGACGCATTCGAAGTGGAAATATATCAGGACTCCAAGTCCAGGGCCCTGCAGGTCGACGAAGACGGTTAACGTTAGAGACTGTCAGGGTCCCTTCCAGGTTGGCGTGTGCCAAGCTTGGGGATTGCGCAAGCCTGCTAGGCCCCCCTGCGCATTGGTGTGGGCCTCGGGGGATCCTGCCTAGCACGCCTGGGAAGGAACTCCAGGGCTCTCTCTCTCTGCTTCGACCTTCTTCAACAATGGGTGAGCGACAAGATTTTCGATTCAATCGGGATTGGGAACGGGGAGTCAAATACACTGGGGCGCATCGGACCATTGATCCACAGCGAGGCAGGTATTTGCTGGCCCCAAGCACTTGACCAAGTGCGAGTTGCAGACGCAAACGTGCAAGTGCGAGTCCATGCAACCTCGGCCGTGCCGAGACCAGCACCCACCCGTTTCCAAGTTCTCGGCGACGGGACACACCTCGGACTTCTGAGTTCACCAACGGAGACTCAACCCAGCCCGGCCCAGCAACCATGGCCAGTCCCATCGGATACCTTATCCATCCAGATCCGCCACCAGCACCACCGCCCCCGCCCCAGAACCCGGCTTTCCATATTCCCCCGGCCATCGCCAATCCGGCCCACAATCCGGCATCCGGGCGAGCCGGGTTCCACACTCCACTCAGTGTCACCTCCGCGCCCTCCGTCCCATCCAACGGCCCAGCCCCGGCACCCCCGTCTCTGACCCGCCCCGACCTGGAGCATCGGACGAGTACCCCGGACCTTTCAGGGAATCACAACAAAACGCAGTCTCTCTACCAGTGTGCCGACTGCCTGCGTAAGTTGTCCTGTTGATGGTAACTGTATTTGTCTCTTTCGACTTGCCGCTGATTCTATCCCCCCAGGTCGCTACTCTCGCCCCGAGCATCTCCAGGTAGAATCACATATCCAATTTAGCCATGTGCTCTTGCGCTTTTGTTGCTGACGGGGACTAGAGACACATCGCATCGCATACCCTGGGAAAGCGGTTCACCTGTGAGGCGAGTTACCCTTCCAGAGTCCCCAGAGATCTAGACTAACTAACATGAATGGCAGATCTGCTCCAAGGGCTTCGCCCGAGCCGATCTCCTCAAGCGTCACCGCGCCAACCACAAGGATGACAGCGGCGGGTCGAAGCGTCGACGTTTCAACTCGGTTCCCTCCGCGAGCCGTGTGGCACAGGCGTGCGCGCCCTGCGCAAAGGCGAGAGTGAAATGCGAAGAGATCAAACCGCAAGTCGCTCCTCTGGAAACTCTTGATAGGTCTTTGACTGACCGGCCCCAGATGCACACGCTGCAAGAACCGCGGCCTGCCCTGTGAGGTAGCGTCCTCTGAAGATGCAGCTCTGTATCTTGTCCACCTCTCTGGAAACCGCGCGGGACACCAAGAGTCTACCCCTGAATCATGCTACTCTCACTCGTCCAGCGCGGGACAGCCCCAACACCAGCTTCCTGCAGCCGTAACCTCTTCCTCGTTCATGCAATCCGCCAGCCCCGAGGACAACAAGGAGGGCATTGCGACCCCGGTCTACGCGGCATACAAGCAGGAGGCCCAACTCCCAACCCCAGAAACATCGTCTGCGCCAGTGGATCAGAGTATTCCGGGCAACTTTCGCTCATACCCCCCCCATGATGACATGGCGTATGAGGGCCAGGAGCAAGCGAGAGCCCCCTTCCCTGACTTTTTGCGTGACGTGTTATATGACCAATCGCTAGGGAACCCGGCCAGGCTACCCGAAGCACCACAAGGGCCGGCTGTGCTGGACTTCTGTGACGACGCGAACCTGGATTTCAAAGACTTTGATTTCAGCCTTCTGGACCACTGGAACTTCGATCTAGCTCGGGGCACAGCAAACCAGACAACCAGCTCCGAGGGCCCCGTCAACATGACAGCGATGCGCTCGGCACTGGCCCAAATCTGGACCGAATCGCCCTGGCGGTGGACACCTGGGAAAACAGACAACCGCTACACCGAGCAATCCAACCTACCCCTACCCTCCAACGACGCACACACTCACCAAATCCATGACAATCAGACACCAGTAGATCGGGTGGCCAAGGAAAAACTTCACCTCTCGTGCCGGGACAAGATCCTAGCCATCGTCTTGGGCACCTGCCGCGAAAGCCGCATGGCGAACCGCGTGGCCTCTTCCTTCCCGTCGGTCGACATGATAGACTCGTGGATCAACATCTTCCTGGCGGCTCGATTATGCCACGTCTCGTCGTGGGTCCACTACGGTTCGTTTTCGCTCAACAGCATGTGCCCGGAATGGCTTGCGACCGCCGCCGCCGCCGGTGCGGTCCTGACTCCGGTGCCCGCTTTCCGCAGCTTCGGTTTTGCCTTGCAGGAGTCAATACGTGAGTGTTTCCCCTCTAGCCCGTAGTGGGTTGGCTAACCGGGAATAGGCGTTGCCATTGGCGAGAGAGTGAGTCGTAACCCCTCCATCCCTAGGTGGTGCCGCCGCGGTTACTAAACTTTGCGCAGTTTGAAGAGAACAACAAGGCTATCGCCGAGATCGACAAAGTCCAGGCCTTGGTTTTGTTGCAAGACGTCGGGCTCTGGAGCGGCAACAGGCGGAAAATGGAGATCGCCGAATGCCGTAAGACTGACTCTTCAAAGATGGCTGTGTTGTGTTGAGCGCTAACATATCAATAACAGACTTGGCAATACCGATCGCGGTAAGATGCGGCATGTCTGTCCTCTCTAGCGAACCACACTGACCTTCGTAGATGATGCGATACCGGGGCAAATTCGGGAGGTCAGCCTACTCGGACATGGTCATCTACCCGTCCGACGAGGGCAAGGTCTTGGAAGAAAAGTGGAAGAGGTGGTATCAGCTCGAGTCTTGGAAGAGGTCCGTCATTTTCACACCAACGCTCTCATACCTTTCTGACACACCCAGGCTTGTCTTCCACGCCTACCTGCGAGACGCCCAAGTCTCCATGACGCAGCTCAACAACCCCGCCATGTCCTACGCCGAACTCACCCTCCCGCTTCCCTGTTCCAAGGAGCTGTGGTTCGCCAGAACCGCCCAAGAGTTTAAAACCCGCTACCTCGAATCTGCCGCCGCCGGCGACACCAAGTCCCCACCCTCTCTCAGCGACCTCCTCCGCGACATCAACGCGCTCCCGGCAAACCCGCACCGCCTCGACATGCAATTCTCCATCTCCATCTACCTGCACGGCTTCTGGTCCCTCATCTGGGAACTTCGCCAGCTCTCCTCCATCCACTCGACCTCCTCCAACAAAACAACAACAACCCTCCTCCTCGATTCCCGCCGCACCGACCTCCAATCCCAACTCAAAACCTTCCACCTCCTCACCCGCAGTTGGCACGAACACGAACACGAAAACAACAACAATGTACTAGTAATCTCCCTGCAAGAAACCCTCCTCCTCCACCTTTTATCATTAAACCTCCACGCCTCCCTCCCCGACCTCCAGCTGTTCGCGGGCAAGGAGGGCGAAGACCCGGCCCGCCGCGTCTACCCGTCGCTGCAGCGCTGGGCGGCGAGCGCCGACGCGCGCCAGGCGCTGTGGCATACCGGCCAGATCCTCAGGCAGGCCCGGCGCTTTCCGCGCGGGCACCTCAAGGACTTTTGGAGTGTGGCGGTTTGTCATGGGGCGTTGTGCTTGTGGACTTTTGGCGTGGTTACGCGCGCTGGGGTGTGTGGCGGTGGACCAGGTGGTGGTGGGCCGGGGCAGCGGTTGTTACCACCACCACCACCGCAAGGGGTCGGGGTGGTGTATTTGGATGGGGAGCAGGAGGGGCAGGAGGGGGAGGGGGAGGGGGATGTGCAGGGGTGGATTGCCTTTGGTCAGCAGCAGCAGGGGAGGCCGGCTATACATGGGTTGGGTTCTGGTGGTGGTGCGTGCTTGATCGAGGAGCCGCGCGCGTGTGTCGAGGTGGCGCAGGAGATACTGCGGGCTAATTTTGTGGGTGGGTGGGAGAGCTTGCCGCCGCTGAGTGAGAATATCATTTCGGTGCTGAAGGAGCTGGAGAAGGGCGCGTGGGCGGTGGGGATGGGGTAAAAGGTCAAAACGGGGGTGGGGGGTGAATGGGATATATTTTGGTTGGTGATGATACTTTGGGATGGCATGTTTGGCGTTGGCGGGTAGATTGGATGTTTTATACCATGGATTGTTTCAAGTGGAAAAAAAAATATCTAGTAGCTGTTGTTGTATCTCCTGTCGACCAGCTCTATGGTGTGCTAAAACATGGCAATTTTGCCCGTATATCTGGGCGTGATTATACATTACATTAACAGCGCGTAAGCGCAACAACAACAATCCAGGTGACCACCCAGCATGACCGCCGTCAATTTCTCAAATCTCTTTCTCACTCAACAGTCCCCCGCACAATCCTCCATCCTCCTCCTCAAGAAAAACTTCACCGAAACCCCCACCGCAGCACCACCCCACTTCCTACCCTTCTCCAACTCCGCCTCGAGCAGCTGATTCAGATCTGCTGCTGACTGCGCATCTGCCCCTCGCACGGAGCAGGGGCAGGGGCAGGAGCAGACGCGGGAACAGGGGGAGGGGGAGGTAGGTGGTGGTCCTTGTACTGGCGGAGGTGGTGGTGGTGGTGGTGGTTGGGGGGGCCTCCTCGTCGCGGCGGCCATGTTTTGGGTCAAGAGGCGGACGTCGTCCGGGGAGCGGGAGAGCGAGCAGGCTCGGTTGTGGGCGTACGAGAGGGTTATGATGTACCGGACGCTGGTATTGCGGCGATCGACTCGGACGTGTGTCGCCAAAGGGAGGTCTCGGACGCCGCTGTATGTGTCATGGTTCTTGAGCGTGTGGAGTTGTGGTTTGGTGGTGGCGTGGAGAATGGAGGGCGGATGTGGTCGATTGATTAACATGGTTGACGGTGCTTATGGTGATAAGTGATAGGGCTGAGCGGCCCAAGTCTTAAGACAGGGAATAAATAGAGATGTTTGCCGTCTTGGTTTTGAGTTCGGTTTGAGCTCGGCTCTGTTTGAGTTCGGTTCTGTTTAAGGTCGGTTCGATTTGCGTTTGGTTCGAGGACTTGTCACATGCCTTCGATTGATGTTTAAGACCACAGCATTGGGATAAGGGTTACTCGGGCAGCATTGGAAGAAACTCGAGAGTCACCGGGCCTTGTTCCGACGGAAACACGTGATTCTTGATGCGAAGACAAGGCGGAAGAAATCGACTTGACGTAGTCCAGGTTGCGGCGGCCCAAAGGTCTCCGTGAGGCTGCTCTTCGGCATGAGATCGCCTTAACTAAGGTACCTAATAAAAACGGTGAGTCGCCCTGAAACAAGATTCCTTTAGGTGATTGGCAGATGTCATTTCCGGTATTATGTTTCCAAATCGGTCCATGTGTTTGTTCCGGCAGTCTGGTTGAGGTACCCTGCGAGCCAAGTTGGGCTGAACAAGGCATGATATGATCGACAACCGCTTTGCTTCTTTCACAGTTGACAAGCGAGTAAACGCAGCGAGAAAACGCCCGACAGCCCCTTTAGGAATTAGGAACAGACGTGAGGCTACACGAGTTGGGAATAATCCGAGGGCTGAGAAAGAATACGGTGCATGGTGAATCGCCCAGGTTGGGAGCGCTCTCCAAAATGACCATTTCCGACCCTTGATGCTGTGTTTTGTTGGTTGTTGTTGCGAAGACCAAAGTTCCAGACCACAGCTGGAAGCTTGGGAGCCAAGCGCTCCTAGCCATAACCAGCTTAGCGCAGGCCCAGGTGGGATCTGGGAAGCGGGGGGGGCCTGCCCATCCTGAAACAGAACGGTTTGCGGGGCTCTGATCCGCAATGCAAGTTGGCCCCACCAAAGGCATGCAGTCGCAAGCTTCTCCTGGCTGCAGCGCTACAGCAAGTGTCCGCCTTGCATTGACGCGCTTGCACCTGCCGGGCGTTTGTTTGCCTCAATTTGACCGTATTTTGGCCGATTTTGAGACGTTATCGCTGTGTGGTGACTTTGAACTCAACAACAGCTCGCGCCGAGAGTTTTCTCGGGTGCTGGACCCTGTCCGGCGGGGTTGGTGTGACGTCTGCCTCTGGGCAAGTGAGGTGAATCTGAAAGTGTGGCCGAGGCACGAGCGAGGTTCCTGCAGCTCAGGGCAATCCGAGTGCCGCTCGTAGAGGTATTTTGTAGATTCCAAGAAGGCTTCAATTTCCCAGAACACCTGCTTTGGGTGTATGGAATGCTGTACAGAATACGTCGTCTGGCATTGCCTAGAACACTCGGGAAAGCCTAGAGCGTTACCCGGTTGAAAGCGGCATTGTTGTTGCCTATGCAGTGTAAACAAGGCATCCATGAACGGCGTGTTTGTGAAGGAATTATTGAAGGCGCTAGTCAACACGGCAACTGCAACACTGCAACTGCTGGCTTGCGGCTTGCCAGGCCTGAGCCAGGGTGGGAACGTGTTTACCCCTTCCCCATGCATTCATCCCCGGCCCTCCCACTCCGCGCAACGAGGACAAGGACCGACCCAGACCCGCTCCCTTCCATTTTCTCGACCTCTTCGCGTCTTTCCTTTTTTTTTTCTCCAACTTTTCCCCTTCCTCCAAGAGTGTCCACTTCAAGTTCTGGCCTGGAAGCCGATTGATTCCTGTTTTCGTTTTCGCTCCAACCCTTCCCGCAACCAGAACCACCCCTCCTCATCATGGCGCTGCAGGCTGCTTACAAGCAGTTTCTCGCTTCGCCGAGCTCGTCGGCCCTCGCCGACGACGCGTCGCTGCACTACGTTACGACCACCACGAGCTTCACCGGCGCGACCGACATCATCAAGCACCTCTCCTCGGTGCGCAACAAGATCAAGAAGAAGAAGGAGGGCGCCCTCTTTGCCATTGAGAATCAGCATGCCCTTGCGCTCGAAGTCGACACGGCGCTGGAGTTTATCAGCAGCGGCGGCCCATACCTCCCCGGCCTGGACGACAATTTCCTTGCCGATCGCACCGTTGACCTCGCAGTTGTAAGTTGCTAACCGCTCTGGGGCCCTCTACCTAAGAATGCTAACACCCCCTTTTCTGCAGACTCATATCGTGTCGTTCAACAGCGCGGGCAAAATCACACAGGTCCGCCAGAGCTGGGACCAAGGCTCTCTGCTCAAGCAGATCGAGGTTATTGGCAGATCCGGCCAGAACTGGCCCATCCGCGACAGCAAGGATCAGATAAGCCTCATCGCAAAATGCGCCAAGGGTGCTGATGGTGTTGCCGCCGCCGCCCCGGAAGCGCTCCCCACGCGCACTCGCGGCAGCTCAACTAATGCCATGCGCGACCCGCATACGTCGCTCGACCTGTTCGCATCACGTGAAGAGCTGGAGAGCAACCCTGCGGCCGTCGTCTCGCCCTACGCCGGCAAGAGGCCTCACCAGCGGTCCTTCACGGAAATCCTTGGCGACGAGCCCGACGAGGAGCCCGGCTCGCCCAGCAATGGCCGCGAGCGTTCGCGGTCCCCGAGCAAAGTGATTGCGCCCAAGATCGGGGCAGGGAAGAACTTCCAGCCGATGCGCCTCTTCGATAGAGATGAGGACGACTTTGCTGCCGGCACCCACGGGCGGAACCAGTCAACCGATCGTGCTGTGCGCCCGGACTCCAAGAAATACCAGCATTTCAACTTGGACGACGGCTCGGGCGCCCGGGACGCCCAAGAGGCCCCCACGCCGAAGCCTGCGCCGAAGCCCGCGGTTGATAGGCAGAGCAAGCACGGCAGCAACTGGTCGTTTGAAGACTTTGTGACGCCACAGAAGGCCGTGGCCACCCGTGGCCTGCACCGTGCTCATGAAGCCCGCCACTGGGGCGCAGACAACGAGTTGCTCGAAAACACACCCGCTCCGAACGCGGCAGTGCCCAAGCCTCGTCGTGATGCCGAGGCCCACTTTGAGATGAAAGACGACGGCCCAGCGCGCGACAAGTCACACGACGCGGACAGGTTGCCCCGCGGCACCGCGCATAACGAGGGCTTGCACCTTTACGACAACAGGCTGCACACAGCAGATGGCACCGTCCCCTCGCCTGGCCCGCCTCCGCTGGGCAACATCACCAACATCAAGGACCGGCGCAAGGACTTTGATCCCCACTTCAACATGACCGACGCGTCCCCAGAGGACAATAGCAACGGCGCCAATGAGCCCGCCAATGTGCCCGAAAACCACAAGAAGGCGGTGCGCACGATGGAGAGCAACTGGGGGTCTTATGACGTGTCGCCCGCGTCGCGCAAGGAGAACGACAACCCCAATAACAGGCCGGCGGGCACCCAGCGCGGTATCGTGATTGCCGGGGATGGTATGGGCGGCAAGAAGGGTACCGGGCGTGGCTGGATGCACGGCGAGGATGATGAGCCCACACCCACCAACAAGAAGGGCGGTCGTGGACCCCCGACCCAGTCGGAAAATATCTGGGACTATTGAAGTACCTGTCGGATCACGGAAAACCTGGGAACGGCGTCGGAAGCGGCGTCTGATGATTGACGTTTTATGCGCTGTTTATATTTATGAGAGAACACACACTTCATAGATACCCAACAGCGGCGGGATTTCTTTCGAGTTGTATTTATTTCTGAGCGGTTGTATTACACGCAGCTAGACTTTAGTGAGCTGACGGGCAACCTCTTGTTGGACTATCAGACTGTATCACAACACCTGTTTCGTATACTACCGCCGGGCCGCATGACGCCCCGGATATGTTTGTTCCTTTTGCTTTGATAGCATGCCAATACACGGGCAATACTCTTAGAGAAGTCTTTCATCACGCTTAGCTGATCAGGCATGGAATGCCTCAGTAACCAGAGTCATATCTCTTGGAACCATTTTGAAGTACCGAGTAAACATGCACACGTCGCCGCCGATTACATATAACTCACAAGGAGCCAAGCAGCTGCGTCTAACCAACTTGAAACTGTTGCTGGAGCTCCGTGGGTATCCCGTATCCCTTCCGACGACTCGGTCCTTGGTTCAAACTCGACCAACGCCAAGCCAACACCGCCAAACCCAACGCCATGTATCCTAAGTACCGTAACCGTCACCTCCTTGCCACCGTGTACATAGTTTATACAACCCAACAAACAAACAACAAACACCCCCTATCCACCACCCCTCACCATACATAAGCAACCGGAAAAGAAAAGAAAAAAGAAAAAAGAAAAAGATCAACACAGGAATTTATAAACCCTCTTCCACCTAGGCATCCCCCTCCGCTCATCCACCTCCCGCGATATCAAAATGGGCAGGTTAAAGTCGCGCCGCCCCGTATCCACATCAATCTCGTCAATCCGGACGACGCGGGTGCGAAACCAGAGTTTGTACCCGACATAAAACGCCGCCACGATGGGGGCGCACAGATACTGCAAGAAGAAATTCTGCGCCGCATCCCGCGCCGAGTGGATCGGCTCGGCGGCGGCGCCACCGGCGCCCTCATTCACGCCACCGGGGGCCGACGACAACGGCGGCGTATACGCGCCACCCTTGGGCGCCGAAGGGAGGGGACTGGGGATGGGCCAGGCGGCGGTCCAGAACTGGGCGAGCAGCACCAGCACGTTGAGCGCGAGCCCCAACCACGACCCGGCCACGCCGACCTGGGAGCGGAAGGCGAGGTGGCGGGGGCTGCGGCCGCGGGCGGCCCAGGCGCGGCGGAAGCGGATGTGGGCGAGGCAGATGGAGCCCCAGGTGAAGATGGACGAGAGGCCCGACACGGCGAGCAGCCAGTTGAGCACGTCCGACTGCTGGTCCAGGTCGGCGAGGTAGCCGAGCAGGCCGACGAGCGAGGCGACGACGATGGCCACGAGCGGCCGGCCGCGCCGGTCGACGTAGCCGAGGATCGGGGGCGCCTGGCGCTGGTCGGCGAGCGCGGCCAGCGTGCGCGACGAGCCGAACACGGCGCTGTTGCCGACCGAGATGACGGCCACGAGGATCACGCTGTTCATGACGCCCGGGAGGATGGCGATGCCCGCGGACTCGATGGCGATAACGAAGGGGGAGGCCGAGGCGTCGGCGGCGGATTTGGCGCCCAGGAGGCGCGGGTGGTTGTGCGGGACTAAGAGACCGACGAGGGTGAGGGAGGCGACGTAGAAGAGGGTGATGCGCCAGAAGACTTGTTTGATGGCGGTGGGGAGGGAGCGGCGGGGGTTTTGGGTTTCGGCGGCGGCGAGCCCGACGAGCTCGGTGCCTGTGAATGCGAAGGCGGCCGTGACGAAGACGGCGCATAGGCCTTTGAAGCCGTTGTTAAAGGCGCCTGGGTCGTGCCAGTACCGGCCGCCGATGTAGCCGTCGTCTGGGAAGCCGCCGATGTTGATGACTATGCCGAGGAGGCTGAGGGGTTGTTGTTGTTGTTAGTCATGGTAAGCGTCGGGGAGATGAGCAGTAGGGCTTACATGAAGCCGATGACGGCGGTGATCTTGATGATGGCAAAGACAAACTCGGCTTCGCCGTACCCTTTGACGCCGAATAAATTGATGACAACGATGGCAAGTAAAAAGACGGTGATGAAGATGGCGCGGTTCAGGTTGGGGTTCCAGTAGCTGACGGTAATGGAGGCGGCGATGATTTCTAACGGTAAAACGACCAGCCACTGTAAAGCATAGCTTGGGAAAATTGTCAATTGCTTTGCTCTCACATATCTCAGGGGTAACAACTCACTTCCATCCCATGGCAAAACCCCATGCTGGGTCGAGGAACCTCGTGGAGTAGGCAGAAAAGGAGCCAGCAACGGGAAAGGTCACGGCGAGTTCGCCCAGGGCCTGGATGGTGCAGTACAGCATGCAACCGACGAAAAGGTATGCGATGAGAACAGCGGCCGGGCCGCCCGTGTTGAGTGCCTTTCCAGACGCCACGAACAGGCCGGTGCCTTGCAAGAGCAACACATGTTAGTAACCCCCTTCTTTCACATGGGAAACGACCAAAACACATACCAATAGACCCCCCAATCGCAATCATCTGCAGATGCCTCCCCTTCAGCTCGCGCGACAGCAGGCTATTCGCCGTGCCGACATTCGCGGCATGCATGTCAAAGTAGTGGCCACCGCCGCCGCCCTGGCGAGGCTCGCGGGAGCGACCCCTTTCTTGCGGCGGGGCCGAGTCGTCGCGGGAGCGGCGCGTCCCCACCATGGACGCCCGGTGGCGGTCCTCGGCCGTGTTCATGACCGAGGCGGGCGTGACATGGCGGCCGGGGTCTCGGCGGAACGAGTCCAGCCAGCGGCGCACGGGGCGGCCGGCGTGCTCCCGGTCTTGCTCTTGCTCTTGCCGGCTGTAATAAGAGGACGCGCCCCGCATGCTGAGCACGCTGCCCTGGGCAAAGGAGGAGCCCCCCTCCTCCTTGGGGCGGAAGTCGGCCATCTCGACATCGCGGGACAGGCGCATTGTCCGGGAATGGTGGTTCGTTTTGGGTTCGCCGGATCACACAGATATACAGGTATGGGTTACTACCTCGGATGATTCCAGCTAGGTACGGATACTCAAAAGAAGGGGTCCTGGCGTGTCATCCTCGGGCTCTCGTTCATAAGAGCGGACCTGGAGGTTTTGGCTTTTCAACGAGTCAAGTAAGGGGTTGGGCATCCCGAGGCATCGCAAGAATTAAAAGCATAGGTAACGACAGTCGAAAGTGAAATTGACTGACAGGGCCGTCTGGGTGTGTCGGAAGGAGGGGACCGGGCCCGAGCCAGGCTCGCCAGGGTCAGCAGCAACCTTCCTTGAGAGCCTTCCTCGTGCTGTGAGGGTGCTCCACAGGTGGCCAGGCCAGGGGTGATTGTGGGGTTACCCCAGCTCTGCGCGGGTTACAGCGGTTCCAGGTTCCTGGGTTATATCCAGACTCGCACTCTCGCCTTGTCCCGAGCAGTTGTAATTTGCTTGGCCGAGGTTACACGATTTTCAGCTTCCTCATCCGGAGTGTGACTGCAGAAAGCGGCTGCAACAGCTCCGGGATAAGCCTCAGCTTCCTGCCCACCCGTGCATACATATGCAACGTGGGACCGTCGCCTCGGGACGGACCTTCAAATCCACGTGGGCAGTTAGTTACATGAGACGAGATTATCTAAAGTCACAGCGGCGTCAAAGGAAGACTTGGCCCCGCGCGGCTGCGAGACTTCTTTGCGGGACGGGCCGAGAGATGGATGTCTCAGATCCATCCTCTCCGAGAGCCTTGTCGTCATCGCATCCCTTGAGACATCCGTTTCGCAAAACTTGAAGTTATATACGTACGCTACAAACCCTTTTGTACAGTACCTTGGAAACTATGTACTCATTTCAAACATCACTTCATCAAGCCAGCTTTGAAGCCCCTACTCCACAATCTTGCCCTCCCCATCGCGAGCTTTCCTGGTCCACCCGGTCGAGAACAGCGGGCCCATATCAAACCGCGGCAGCGGATGCGCCTCGGTATTCAGCACCACCTTATCCAGCGGCAGCAAATCGTCGGGCGAGAACAGCAGGTACAAGTACTTGAGCGTCTCGGCCAGCCAGAAACTCTCCATGTTGTCCCTCGACGTGGGCGGGATCTTGTTGGCGTTGGTCAGGCTCGTGAAGCCGCCGCCGTCGGCGACGGCCGTGTAGTTCATGAAGCTCTTGAACATGGCCCACCCCCAGTCGCGGTACTTGGTCTCGCCCGTGATGCGCCACATGTAGAAGAGGCTCTCGACCGTCTCGGGCCGCTGCAGGTTGTGGCTGTCAAAGGCCCGGACGTCGTAGGCCTTGCGCCACTCGGCGTCGGGCGCAGGGTCGAACTCGGCGGGGGCTTGGTGCGGCGCCGATTCGGGGAGCGGCGGCTTGCCAATGTTGAAGTAGGTGATCTCGCCGGCCAGGCCCGTCGCCATCCACTCGTACATGCCCCAGCACGTGTGCATCAGCTCGCGCGCGAGTTGCATGTCGGCGTCGTCTTGCTTGGTCCAGGTCGGGAGCTTCCTGGCTTCTTTTTCCGTGAGGCCGCCGGTGGCCGCCAGCGCGATGGTGCCCGGCATGAAGCACACGAGGTGGTCCATCTTGGGCGAGAGTTCGCCGCCCAGACCGCTCGGCCTCTCGCCGATGATGGTGAACTGGGATGGCTCGGTGTATGTGATGAGGTGCTTCCGGACGCCCTGCATGGCCTCGCGCCACATCTCCCGGTACACGGGCTCCTTCTCGTTGGTTTGGAGATACTGCTTGATCAGATACTCGTAGTACGAGTCGCCGCGGCTGCCGAGCCGGATGTTCTCGCCCTGGAACTTGCCCGTCGTGGCGAAGATAAAGATGGGCACCAAGCCATCCCGGGCGCCGTTGTCATCGACCAGCTTCATGACCTTCTCGGCCCGGTCCCAGAACTCCTTCTCGCCCGTCAGTTTGGCGAGGTACTTGAACTCGAGCTGCAGCGTCGTCGTCTCGGCCGTGGAGGAGGCCCCCATATCCGCGTGCGAGATGATCCCCTTGTACTTGGCCAGATTGACGCTCGCGTACGGCACCCCAGACGGCGAGTCGAACGCGGCCATCAGCCGGTCTGCCAAGTCCTTCGCCTTTTCCAGGTACAGATCCTCCCCCAGCGTCCCGAGCTTATCGTCCGGTATCGGCGCCAGGTTGGGGTACTCGGTCGAGAGATAGTGCGCCGACAGTAGACCTCCCAGCATCCGAATCGTCGTCTCAAACGTGTTCACGTCCTGGTCCTGGTCCCAGGTCAGCGACTTTGACAGCCACTCCCGCGCGTGCGTCAGCCGGCTGGTCATGTTCATCAGCATCAGCGTGTCGAGCGAGTCGATGATGATCCAACCGAGCCCCTTGGGCGCCATGTGCCTCCCCTTCTTAGACTCCGGGTGGAACTCGTCATAGCCTGCCAAATCATCATCCATGTCAGTCAGTCAGCCAAAAAAACACCATCCCTCCTTCAAAGTAACCCTCCAGGCAGGAAAACCACCAAAAAAAACTCACCCCACGCATATCTCTCATAAGCATCCCAACTCAACTCCATCGCCTCCACCACCCTCTCCCTCCTCTTCAACCAATCCACCTTCCCCCTCCCCCTCCCTGCACCACCGGACTCCCCCGCTTCCTGATTCAACCACCCCCACTGGTTCAACTTGGTCACGGCCCGCCCCTGGTGGCCCGCAAACAACCCCGTCCACCACACCAGCCCCACCACCACCACCAGCACCAAGACCCCACACGTCCGCTTCCGCCGGTACAGCGGCCGCTGCCTCCACCCGTCCCTCCCGGGCGGGTACATGTACGGTTTATCCTTGTACATGGGCAACGCGGCGCCGCCGCGGCGGTGGTTGTTTGGCGAGAGGAGATCTTGGACACCGCCTACGATGGACGCGGCCGTGGTAGCCCCAGAAGATCGTTGGCGTGATGATGACGATGAGGAGGAGGCGGCCCAGAGGTGGTCTTCGAGCTGGCGTTGCGGGTTGGTGAAGGAGGGGACATGTTTTGGGACGGCGAATGACGACATGTCGTTGTCCTTGTCTTTTGGGGGGAGGCTGTCGTCGGTCTTCTTCTTCTGCCCGGCTTCGACGTCGTCGTCGAGGGTGGTGGTTGCTGCTGCTGCTGCTGCTGCTGCTGCTTCGGCGAGGGCGTGTTGCGCCGATTGGACGGCTTCGCTGGCCTTGTCTCGGAGGTCGGCGGCGGCGGATTGGGTTGCGGTCGCGGCGGTGCGGATGATGTGGTGTAGCGGGGAGAGGTTGTGGTTGGGGTTGTTGAATGGGGGGTTGGAGCCCCTGCTGCTCTTCCAGGTGGCAATTGGGGGCCGGTTCAAGCTGCCGTTGCGGATGTTGAAAGGGTCTCGGACGTTCATTGGGATGCTGCTGCTGCCGGTAAGCAAGGCATGGCGCTGGCGGTCACCGCTGGCGGGTGATTACAAGGGCCGAAACGTGAAGAGAAGAAGTGTTCAAACCACAAAAGACTAAATACCCCATCCGGAATTACTACCTAGATCTGTCCCAAGAAACGGAAACTTGCCCGGAAGCTCCGTGCCGTGCCGGGCTTGGCGATGCACGGGCCACCTACACAATCGTTTTGCTCGAGTCTTGACAGGCGCTGGGAGTCTCCCTCGATGGACTCATTTGAGTTGGTTGAGCAAGCGTTTACGTAAGCACCTCCTTCAGGCATCAAATGATCAAATCGAACTTCGAAATGGGATGAACTTCCCTCTCTGGAAATAAATTCCCGAGGTTTAGGTTTCTTCAGCAATCCCGATTCTTAGGTTCTGTTTTAGGCTTAATCAGGCATCTCCCAAACTGCCACTCCTACATTTGGACACACACAAACCCAGGAATCGCCATGAATCAACACCACCACCCGCTCTCTTCAGAATTCCGATCGTACCCCTTCCTCACCGGCGAAGAGTTTGCCGAAGTCTGCCACCACCTTGACAGACGCTACTGCCAAGCCACGCTCGGCCCCCGCCGGAGACAATGGAAGCTCAGAATGCACACGGCCCTCAACACAGCCGCCTTCACCCTCGGCCCAGACTACAGCACCTATCTGCAGATCATCCGGCCATTGGACGGAGAGCTGGACGACGGCGATTTGTCAACGTATCTGGATAATTTCTCTTTTGAGGACCGGACAACAACACAACCAGGGTTGACAGGGACAGGGGTGGATATGGACGGGGCGTGGGATAAAGAGATGATGGAGGCGGAGGAGGCCGATTCCCAACAGGTAGGTCTTGGTCTACCCGTCTCGCAATATTATTAGTCTGGTCCTGAGAAATCTTACTCTTACGCACGCTATACACAAACAAAGGCCGTCGTGCCCCAAAACCCGGATCCCTTCCGAGCCGGCCACGTTAGATACGAAGTCCATCTCCACCCAACATATCAGGCGCCGTGCCTGTGGTTCAGCCTCCACGACCTCCCCGCCGACGAACAACCCCTAGACATCGACACCGTGTTTAGGCGGCTCGTGCCGGAGCAGTTCAAGGAAGGACTGCGGGGCAGTGCTGGGGGGATTGGTGGTATCTCCGTTGACGTACGTCTCTCTCCCCCAATTTTGAAATGAATTTGTAATTTTGTACTGCTAGACGGCGGGGGTGGTTAACGGAAGTGGTTCTGCATGTGTGTGTGTGTGTGTAAACAGATTCTAGACTAACACAAACCATTTTCTTCGTCTTGCAGCATCACCCGGTTACAGGGGTCCCTTCCTTTTTTATCCATCCCTGTCTCCTCGGCGAGGCCATGGAGAGGTTTGACTGCTCCAAAGAGAACTATCTCATGGTGTGGCTCGGCTTGGTCGGGGGCTGCGTCGGGTTGTGGGTGCCGGCCGAGATGGCACTCGAGTCGTAGGCCGAGCGGGATTGCCCATGGCTGCTAGCATGGGTGTGGGGTGGGGGGTATCATTCATCGTCGCTCTCCTCCTCCATCGCCACGTCCTCGTCGCTTTCTTCTTCCTCTTCCTCTTCGTCCTCTCTCGGCCGCTTGACTCCCCGACTCTCGGGGGTGCCGGCGTCGGTCATGACATGGTCGGCGCCTGGTGGCTTGGATGGGAGACCTGGTGCTGCTGAAGGCGCCCCAGGTACAGGCGCATTGAAGATGCTCTGCTGGAGGTCGGTTACCTCGACCCGGGCCGCCGTCGCAGCGGCCGGGATCTTGAAGGTGCCGTCGAGCTTGGCGATCATGTTCGACTTCGACTTGGCGTACGAAATACTCTGCCTTTAGTTAGCAAGCCTGCTGTAGCATTCTGGGCCAGGATAAAAAAGCCTCTCACCATCGGCCGCCCAAAAAAGTCAAGCCCATCTAATGATCGCATCGCCTGGGTCGCCGTCTGAATGTCCTTGTACACAATGTGGGCCTGGCCTCGCATTTTCATCGTCTTGAGGGCGACAACGTCCAGCACGGCGCCGTAGGTTGAGAAGAGCATGTAGAGCGCAGTCCGCAGGTCCTCCTTCTGGATCTTGGCCGACGGGAGGTTCGCGACGTAGAGGGTCTGGTTGGGCGGCACTGAAGCGACCTTTGCTGGGAGCCCTGGGGGAGGCGCGCGGGTGGCCATTGTCGCCATACTCTGGAATTCCAATTAGCTGAACTGCGTCTCTATGCTACTCGTGCCGATTGAGCAGACAAAGTGCAACAGTGTGAGGAGGTCGTCGTCTGTGGTCGTCGTCGAAGTCGCGTGTCTTGTTTGGATGTCCTCGAGCTAAAAATTGGAGCCGCAGCTGGAGGTCTAATGTTACAGTTTTCGCAGCAACCCCATGGCGTTAGTTTAGGCGCCTGTCCAGCATACCCCACCATCAGCCCCCACTGTCAACGTCAGCCAAACACCTAAGGTAGCTCCCCTCCCGCCAACTCTCTCCAACCACCATCTCTAACCCCCCTTCCAACCTCAACAATCAAAACCGGCAGCGGTAGTAGAGAGCTACTCCTATCGCAAGGAGAAAGAAATTGACAAAATGGCGGCACCCGAGGTTCACCACCTTTTCCACAACCCAATCGCGGACCACTCGTTCTCGGCCGACCACAAGACGCTGGCGATTGCGCGCGACACCACCGTCGAGCTCTACAGCAAGGTCGGCAATGCCTTCAAACTAAAAGACGAGCTCAAAGGCCACGACAAGACGGTTACCAGCATCGATATTGCCCCCAACTCGGGCCGCATCGTATCGTGCTCGCAAGACCGCAACGCCCTCGTCTGGGAGCCTACCCCCCAGGGCTACAAGCCGACCCTAGTCCTGCTGCGCATCAACCGCGCCGCCACTTTCGTCCGCTGGTCGCCGTCCGAGACCAAGTTTGCCGTCGGCTCCGGCGACCGCCTCATTGCCGTCTGCTACTTTGAGGAGGAGAACGACTGGTGGGTCTCGAAGCACCTGAAGAAGCCCATCCGCAGCACCGTCACCACCCTCGCTTGGCACCCCAACTCGGTACTCCTCGCGGCTGGCTCAACTGACGCCCACGCCCGCGTCTTCTCGAGCTTCATCAAGGGTGTCGACGCCAGGCCCGAGCCCACTGCCTGGGGCGAGAGGCTCCCCTTCAACACCGTCTGCGGCGAGTACATGAACAACTCGGCCGGTTGGGTGCACTCTGTCGCCTTCTCCCCCAGTGGTGATGCGCTGGCCTACGCTGCGCACGACAGCAGCATCACGGTTGTCTACCCGAGTGCGCCTGAGCAGCCGCCCAAGGCCGTCATCAGCATCAACACCCAGCTGCTGCCTTTTATGAGCCTAATCTGGAACGGCGAGGCTGAGATCATTGCTGCCGGTTACGACTGCGAGGCTTTCCGCTTTGCCGGCGGCATCGACGGCTGGCAGCTGAGCGGCACCGTGGAGGTCAAGGGGCGCCCTGGTCTTGGCGACCAGCGCGAGGAATCGGCTCTGAACATGTTCAGGCAGATGGATCTGAAGGGCAAGACCAAGGACGACACGCAACTAAAGACGGTCCATCAGAACACCATTACAATGATCCGGCCCTACGAAACGTCTGGCGACTCCGTGAGGACATTTACCTGTAAGTCATTCTTCTTTTCTGGTGTGTTCCCTCTACTGACCAGAGTTAGCGACCGGAGTCGACGGGCGCATTGTCATCTGGACCGCGTAGATGTAATTAGAAGCCACAGTATTAAAAATCAATGTGATTCTGCTGTCTGAGACATCGCTCCTTGTTGATCTGTGGGTGAATCAGGAACCATGGCGCCGTTCCGATTGGCCACGGAGGTCTACCCGAGTTTTTCCTACTCCCCTTGTCTGTATATGAGTTATAAGAGCAGTAGACTGTACGCCGTTGGGTTGGGACCTGTCACAAAGGCAAAAGGACATCCTTCCGTTGCAAAGGCCACAGCTACCCTATATACTGCAACAGGACCTGACACACAAGAAATCCGAAGCCGGACAGATGAGCCTTGGACAGTCTTCCGAACGGCCCGGTTCGCCCAGCTGGGTCATCTACTCATCCAGAGAAATGGACCGCGGTCCGTACACCGAACGTGCCCCAACAACACCGACTTCCTCTGCGACCACCAACACGGGGCGATACAACCAAGTTAGCCCTGAACCCCCGATCGGCCAACCGGTCTTCAGGTCCATCGACTGGCAGGGGGCAGCATCTCCGGGAATTCAAGAACGAAGCCCCAGCCCAAGGGCCGTCGATATCGACCTCCTCGAGAACATCTGCGCCGCAAATGAGTTACCGAAGACCGGACCGCACACCAGCCCCTTCTCGGCCTCTCATTGTCTCCAATGTGACGAGCCAGTCAGCCCACGGCCGCAGGTTGGCGAGATATGTACTTCACTACCAAGACCACTGGCATCTTCACCTTGGAGAGCGGCTCCGGACAATCCCACACCAATAGCTCACCCATCCCCGAGAAGACAATCAAGGCCGACATGGATCTCCACCCCGGCGAGTCCCGAAAACCACACACGGTCGCCATCACAGTCTCCCCCATCTACCGCCACAATCAAAGAACTCCATGACATCTACCTGGCCGCCGCCGCCCCTCAACGATACATGCTCGCCCACCCCCCCATCAACCACCCACCACGCCCTACCGACAACATCCACTACTCCGGCCCAACAGTATCAAGAACCAAGCCCCGCCACGCCCACTCCCACCGTTATTCCCCCTACCCCCGTCCCCATTTTAACCACCCCGAAGCTCGCCAAAGCCAAGAACAACCAACACTGCCATGGCCCCTCTTCGCCATCCGCACAGGCTGCCACGGTGACACAACCCCGCCCCCGCCCCCTAAGGCATCCTAATCCCAATCCCCCACCGAGGACGCAGACACGCAGAGCAATACCTCAATACCCCGCCGTTCCAGGGGCTAATTGGAGATACCCATAATTGCTTGGGTTGGAGAATGGGGAGGTGGTGGAACTTCCATGTTGAGAAGGTTCCATTGGGGTTTGGTTTTGTGATAGTACGCGTTTAAACATATGGGGCTTGGGGCGGAGGAGAGTTGTTTTGTGATTGTCCTGTGTTGACATGGAAAAGTGGCACTATGAAGTAATGCCCCAGCACTGTGATTAATTATGGAGGATGGTCTTTCAGAAAATATCACTGTATGGAGTGCTACTCAGCTCGGAATAATACATGATAGCCTGCGCGGAAACAATGATATAAGGAATTAGTTTTCTCTCTAGGTACCTGCCCTAGAGAGGTCTTGAGCTGATTCGTGGTGCTACCAATGATGAAGAAAACGGAGCCAGAAAAATCAAACCTTTCAAGTTACCTAGGTAACTCCCGAAACACGGGACTCAACTCTCTGAACCCCAAGTCTCCAACTAAACAAACACCCAGTCCCAAAACAAACAACAAACCATCTAAAAACCACTTACATTCCAACACTCCAAAACTCCTAACCGGGAACCAGCCCAGTTCAAATAAGCCAAAACACTGATACCACAACAAAACCAAAACCCCGAGAGCTCCCATCGCCCTGACCTCCTTCAACTACTACCACAAGCAGTAGAAAGAAAGTAATATTACCTACCGACCAAAAGGCCGTGACCCTCCCGCCGCTGCCTGCCCGGCAGGCTTTGGAGGCAGAACCTTGGGGCGAGTTGGCAGGGTACTAGCGGTAGTACCAGCTTGCTTCGTTTTCAGCTCGGCAGACTGCTTCTCCTTTGCGCTGGCAGAAATGGCGGCGGCGGTGGTGGTGGTTTTCGTCTTTGCGGGCGGCTGCTGCTGCTGCTGCTGCTGGCCGGGCTTGAATGGCGTGGTCTTGGATGGCGCGGTCTTGGACGGTGCGATCTTGGGGGGCGCGGTCTTGGTGGCAGTGGCGGCGGTGGTGGTCTTGGTGGCAGTGGTGGTCTTGGTGGCAGTGGTCTTGTCCCCGGGTTTCAGGGGCTGCTGACCACCTACAGGTCTCTTGGCAATATCATTCTGCTTGGATTTTCCGTTCGGTGTTGCGCAGACTTTACCGGGCGTTTCCTGGTATCCGTAGCCACCACCCGATCCATAGGCTTGATACCCATAATCATGTCCGCCGCCCCCCCCATAGGCGGGATAGCCGCCTCCCCCGTAAGAAGTATCATACTCCCAACCACCAGCGCCAGAACCTCCAGCACCGCCGTCAGCTCCTCCCGGTGGTGGGTCCCTCCTGTCCCTTGGGTCTCTCCTGTCTCTTGGGTCCCCATCGTCGTATCGATTGTCGCTTTGTTGACGTTCTAGCCGTTCGATTTCGTCGTCAAGATTGCGAAGCTCGCGTTGAAGTCTCTCGATTGTTTCCTCGGCATGGTCGTAATGCTTTTGCACCCGTCGATACTCGCTTGCGGCTTCCTGGTCATCAGTGCGGTGGCCTGTATAAAGTTCCATCATATGGTTAAGCTCCCGTTCAAGTTGAACGCGTCTCTGTTCCTTCGCCCAGTTCTGAGCGGTCTCATCTTTGTCGCTCAATTCACCGTATTTGTCCACGGGCAGTTGGCCGTGTTTTCTCCGTCTGGCCTTGACTGATGACGTGCTGTCTGCCAGTATGGCGATCTCAATCTGGTTTTCTTGATCTTTTCCTCAATGGCCATCACGGTTTCGTGGGCGTCGTTGGCCCTCTGGTGCGCAGGCTCCAGCCTGGCTAAAAGAGCCTCTCTGTTTCTCGCCCATTCCGCGTATGTATTAGCTTGCTGTCTTCGTTGATCCCTCAAATCCCTAAGCCTCCGCAAGTCTCGGGCCGCTTGGTCCGCTCTCTGCCTCTCTCTGTCGCGGCGATCATGGCCTCGTCTGCTGGAGGACATTGCCAAGTATCGAGTGGTTTTCTAAGACGTTTTTTTTGGTCCAGGACTCTGTCGGTTGGGGGGTGCAAGCAAGGACCAGCCAGGCTAAGGTAATTGTTGGCGGTGGCTTTACTGACACGCTAAGGCAAGGTCGAGATGGAAGGAATCAACAGAAAGGTGGGAGAACAAAGACAAGGTATAATATCTCTCGTCCAGCAAGAAATATGGAGTTGTAGTATGTGTGAGACTCGAATCTGTTGCGCTTGATGAGGGAAGGATTCCAGGGGAAAGCATTAAAGCTCCGACTGTTTTATAACTTCCGGCAGAGCCAAATCTAGAACGATGCGTCTGCTTCCAGTTTCATTTACCCTTGTTTGAAGCCGTCAATTCAAACACGTCGCCCGTTACGAGGGCTCAAACAGAAGTAGCAAAGCCGGGCCCCAGGCCGTTGAGCAAGGGTCACAAAAATGGAATTCGTTGCCAGCATTGCTCATGCCATCTATCGTGGCCTCAGCCCAAGGGCTATGTCTGAGGTATCGGCCCAGAGGGCGTCGGCCTGGCCTCCGCGGCGGGCAGACGCCGTTTACAGCAATGATCAGGTATGTTGTCGGCCGTGGCGGGTAACTTGGCGACAGTCCTGGAACCAACACGCCTCTGGAGGCCAGGTCTAACTCTAGCCCCCCCCCCCCGGGGTATTTTGGGGCTTGGGGGAAGGTTAGCGCCGCCCCGATGGCTTGCACTTCTGCGGCCGGATCAAAAACATGCACTGTTGCGGCAATGAAGAACCAACAGTCCCGACAGAGTGGTTAGCGGGCAACCCGCAGCCAAATTCAAGACGGGGTTGGGTAGGTTGGCCTGGGTCCCGATGTCTCAGACTCAGCTCGTTATTTTTGACCTGCATTTCGCCCTCTCCTTGCCACAGGTGCCACTGTGATATGTACATACGTACCTACATGCCTCGAAATACATGTCGACAAACCGCAGGTAAGGCAACTAAGAGCAGAGGTACTTTACTGGTAGGGAGGTACGTATGTATTCAGTACTATCTACTCTGCTGCTACCCGAATGCTCCGTGGATTGGCACCTTGGCAACGGAGGGACAGTCCTAGGTAGGGAAGTAGGGAGTATTTTTAGCAGCCACGCCAACGGCCAACAGCCAACAGCCAACAGCCAACACATGGACCATGCCACCAAATGTCGGCCCGAGCAATCCGAGTCTGGATCATCCAACAACTCCTCACTTCATTGATTGCCAAAGTTGTTTTCAGAAAACATCCTCAACTTTCAACTTTTCAACCCGCTACGCAACACGCAACACGGCACTATTTACATACATCTCTCGATACCGTTTACGTAACCAAGTGACAACTTGGTTAGTATCCATCAATATGAGGAGTGAGATGAAGTGCGACGAGATCGACGAGCAGCGGGATCAGTGGATTGAGACCCTCGATGACATTGAAATGTGTCGCCTTGCTTCGTCCTTCCGGGGCGGGGACCAATGCACCAGCTTCCAGCCCCGCAAGCACGGCGCTTTCAATGTCTGTTTCTTCGTCGAGTTCGAGTCGCCCCGGGAACGCTGGGTCATCCGGATCCCAATGCCAGTCAATGGCCTCCCCAAGGCCGTGCTGGACGAAAAGACCGAAGTTGAGCTGGCCACCATGAGGTAAGATCTCGGTTTCATTCTTTTGTTTTCATATGGAGCTCCAGGCTGAGTGCGAGCCGCACGCGGCACGCGGCACCTATTAGATACGTGTCGTCCAAAACCACCATACCCATCCCAAAGGTGCACGCCTATGCATTCTCAGACACGGGGCCGAACGGACTGCCCTTTATCATCATGGACTACGTTGATGGCCAGAGCTTGAAGGACCTGGGCTTTTGTTCAGGCGAAACCTGGGGCTTACTCACGTTTGGCGGGCCTCAAACTCGTGCTGCGGAACACCTCCACCAACAGCTAGCCGACGTCTATGTCCAGCTCCGACAGTTGGAGTTCCCGCAGATCGGGGCCTTGGGGCTGCCTTCGCGTGACACGCCGGCTCTGTCTTGCAGCCCAGAAGAGATTCGGGTTTGCAACCGGCCGCTTTCAATGGATATGGTCCTGCAAGAGATCGACGGTTTGGAACCCGGGGAAGTCTTCCCACCCAAAGGGACCTTTCCCACAGCCCAAGACTTCGTCGACGGCCTGCTCTGGATGGCCGGCAACATGCTCGAAAAGGAGCCCGACCAGAAAATGGATGAGAACGAGCCTGGGTCAATCCTATATGCGGCACACCATTTCAAGCGCTTCATTCAAGATGAGTGGCTGGACCGATCGGCCAACGAAGGGCCATTCGTCCTGGGTATGTTGGACCGACTCCTTTCGATCTCCGCCCTCGGATAGGTAAAAAGGGAAAAAAACACAGCTGACGGTTTCTGGTTAGTGCACGGAGATATGGACGTTGTCATGAGCAATCTCTTGTTCGACAAGGATTACAACCTTGTCGGGGTCATCGACTGGGAATGGAGCCGAGTGGTTCCAGCTCAGCTCATGGTGCCCCCCATCTGGCTCATTGCCTCCACCCTGGACTTTGTGCTGCTCATACAATCCTCCTACAACCAACAAATTCGCTATCTCCGCGCCGCCGTCGAGGAACGCGAGAAAGCACTCGGCCTGCCACCGCTCCTGTCGGTGGAATGGGCGCCTTTGGAGACCTGGTATGTTGCTTTCCTTTCCCGAGACAGCGCCCATTCAAAGACGAATGGTAGGACTAAGATTTCCAAGGTGCCACACCGCCGTCGCCATCGGACTCAACTATCCCGACCATGCCTTCCTTGCGTATTGGGACCTCGTCTTCAAGAAGGTATTGCCCATGAATAGTGGCGCTGCCAGTGCCGAGGCAGAAGCCATCGACATGTACTTCAAAACCGAGATTGTCCCCCGCGTCGAAGCATTCCTGGAGGCTTCCAAGGAACGTCGGGATTTTCTGGAGAGGAAGATACGGGAACAGTTGGAGTATTTTGAGGCCGAGAAGGATCATTACGGCTACAAGGCTCCTCGTCGGATTATTAACCATGATAAGTACCTAGGCGGCCTCGCGGGGGCAGATTAGTGCCTCCGGTTTTTGTTCTGGATCAAGTTTAGAAAAAAACAGGATTATTTCGAAGCCTACAGTTGCACGCAAAAGAATCATTGACGGGGGAACGGATTAATTGCCTGAATACTAGCTAGTGCCCTCTTGATGGCTTGGATGGCTGGCTCGGCTACCCCAAACACCTTTGGGGAAACCAGAAGCTTAAGGTATTGTACTCTCCCGTCAAGCTTGGGTAGGTATGTACTATGTACCTCCGCTTCTACAGCGTACCCCGCCTTTCAAGGCAACGACGCACTGTTTCATAGCTACATCGTATAACGCCCTTACAGCGTCCTTCCATCGAAGCTTCTTCCCATTCCCTCCCGTATCACGGTCCAACAAGTATAACACACCCAGAATCATGTCCGACCAAGACGCCCTGACGCCCCGTGTATTCCTTGTGCGCCATGGTAAGAGTTCTACCGTGACGTCTGATCAAGCTTGAAAGCGAAAGAAACATTACGTTTAAACTCTAGATAACCCGCTTTTCGATAACAAGCTTTCTCTATATAGGGGAGACGGAGTGGGCCAAGTCGGGCCGCTACACAGGCACGACAGATATCGAACTCACCCCGGAGGGCGCCGCGCAGGTCTCCTCGACGGCGACGGGGCTAGTGGGCGCCGGTAAACTCCTCGACCCGTCCCGGCTCGCGCACATCTTTGTCAGCCCGAGGAGGAGGGCGAGAAGGACGTTGGAGCTGCTCCTGCTGCCGCCTTCCCGCGTCACCTCCACCGAGGACATTGCGGAGTGGGATTATGGCGACTATGAAGGGCTCAAGGCCGGGGAGATCAGGAGATTGAGGAAGGAGAGGGGGCTTGATCGGGAGAGGGATTGGGATATCTGGAGGGATGGGTGTGAGGGCGGAGAGTATGTTGTTCGTTGTTGTTATTGCTGGGCCGTTACTATTAATACCCTCGTGTTCTTTTTTGCTCATTCATATCAACCTACAGATCTATGCAGCAAGTCAGCGAGCGTCTAGACAGGCTCGTCTCGCAAATCCGAAATATCCAGAGGCCTTACATGAGCGTGGGGGGCCCTGCTGATGTGCTCCTCGTACGTTCTCTCTTCTCTCTTTCTCTCTACCTCCGCAGCCCCTGCTTTCTTTCATCCCCCTTTCTATCCCTCCGTTTTGACCTCCAAGACACGAAATTCGCAGGTCGCACATGGCCTCGTCCTTCGCTGCTTTGTAAAGCGCTGGCTCGGCTTCTCGGTCGACTTCCCCTTCCAGATGATGCTGGCCCCGGGCGCGATTGCGGTTTTGAGGTACGTGAGTTTCGGATCTCATATCATCCTTTTCTGATATGCAGATGGTCAAGAAAACAAGGCCTACCAGGCCAAGAAGCCAAGCCATTGCGTTGACGTTGAATCACCGCCCCTAAAAGTTACAAGAACAACAACATCGACGAGCCTGCCTTCCACGTCGGCATAGCGCTCCCATTTGCGGGGGAGGATGGGGAAGGGTGAGCGGGAGTCATGACCGTCATTGATTGTCAAAGATTTATTCTGTTTGCTGCCGCCGAAAGCCATCACCGCAGCACAGGAGAGGAGTGACTCGGACAGAGGAGGGGACGACAGGCGCAGGGGGGAATACGGTGTTGCATGATAAGGTAGTCACAGTACATCCCAAGTCTCGTTTACCATTTCAGTTGCATCCACTGTGAAGATGATTGGCCCTCCCACACTGCGCCTTCCACCAACAAATGGTGAATTTCTTGTTGGCACTGCAGCTCACCCGTTGTGGAACCATGCCGCCCGCTTCCGGCCCTAACCTTCCTGTCTCGGAGGCTGTCTGTCCATCCCGAGAGGCAACCATTGCGCCGAGTACATTGCGGTCTTTCTTCCAACCAAGAGACTTCCTAGTTTCGATAGTTACCACTTGATCCTAGACCGCCGCAATGGACGACGACACAAACACGACCCTACCCAGCCTGGGAGAAGGCCAACCCGGGACTCTCACAATCCTCATTGTCGGCGGCGGAATTGGCGGGCTGTCGGCTGCCATTGCCCTACGACAAAACGGCCATCGCGTTTTTGTTTGGCCCCCTAATAGCCCCTGACAATGTACCCAACCCTGACTGACACCCGCATAATTATATAGGTCCTGGACAAGTCTAGCCTCGACGGCGACTCTGGGGCGGCACTTCACCTCTGCCCCAACGCCGGCGGGATCCTACAGCACTGGGGTATCCACGCCGGGAACTTTGGGGCCTGCCTGATGTCCCGTTTCATCGAACTCGCTCAGGACGGCCAGACGCTCAAGGACATCGACCTGACCGAGTCCAACGCACGGTGGCCACATCCCTGGCACCTTGTCCACCGCGCCGCTTTTCACCAGGAGCTAAAGAGAGTTGCCGTGTCAGAGGATGGTGTTGGACTGCCCGTGAAGCTGTTTCCAAAACGTCGCGTAAGTGATGTTGACCCGCTGCTGGGAGTCACTCTTGATGATGGCACCCTGGTCTTGGCCGATGTCCTCATTGGAGCCGATGGTCTCTACGTATGTACTTAGGGTCACTGGCTTCATTACTTGGACTACGAAGAATATGCTAATCTAATCCTGCTGCGACAGTCAAGAACACGACAAGCCATCATCAAATCATCACCTCTGTTTCGCACCGGGAAAGCAGCGTTCAGATTCGTGATGCCCAGATCATTGGCGGAATCAGACCCCACGGCGGCGGCGCCGGTAGTCACCCAAAAGGACACGCTCACCATATGGTTCGCAGACGACAGGCGCGTGGTCATGTATCCGTGTAACAACAACGAGTGGCTGAACTTTGTCTGCATCCACCCCGACACCGAGTCACACACCGCTCCCACCGACGGTAGGATCCGCCACAAAACCACACATGTATGACTACCAGTATCCCCGTGCTAACTAACCCCCCCTCCTCCCCCTAGAGTGGAATAGACAAGCTTCACTCGACCAAGTCCTGCATGTGTTCAAAGACTTTGACCCTCGGCTCAAAGCCCTCTTCGCAAAAGCCAACCCAGCAACCATCCAAGTCTGGCAACTCCTCGACATGGACAAACTACCCACCTGGACGTCAGGAAAGCTGGCCCTGATCGGCGACGCAGCACACCCCTGTCTACCCTGTAAGCCCGGCCGGCACCCATCCAATCTCTCTCTCCCAACACCCAACCACTTAACTAACCACGCAAAAAAAAAAAAAAAAAAGACCAAGCACAGGGCGGAGCCCAAGCCATAGAAGACGCAGCCGCCCTCGCCGCCGTCCTGCCACAGGGCACCCCCCCCGAGGACGTACCCGACCGGCTCAAGCTGTACGAGTCGATCCGGTCCGAGCGAGCCCACACCGTGCAGCACTACTCGCGCGTGGTGGGACAGAACTGTGTGGACGGGGAGCCCGTCGTTGACAGTAAGTGACAAAGACAAGACAGACACATATTTGGTCCTCGACAGTTGGCTGACTGGACGGCGGATGTCAAAAAAAAGTGAGGGAGTTTGAGAACTACAACTTCGACCACGACGAGGTCGCCCATGCCGCGGCCGCCTTCAAGCAATGGGAGGCGTCGAGGAAGGAGGAGATCTCGGCTGCGATATGAGGACGCTGGTTTCGGGGTTAGGATAGCTTTTTGGCAAGGTAGATCATGATTGCAAGCGAATTTGCTTTGACTGGTCTTTCTGTGAACCGGAAGGCAAGCATACCCACCCCACGGCAGTGAGACATGACGAAGGGTGGTAATGGAGGGAGCAAGAAAGAAGTTCAATCACCACTAAATATTCAACAAATTCGCAAAGACCAGTTCAGTTCGGTCTCAGTGTGTAGCCTCATACATGGAAGGCTACGGACAATATACACACAACAAGTAAAATTAACAAAGAAATGAATGAACCCCCTCCACCATCAATCATCCATCTCCCCGTTCCTCCTAGGCCCCCATCTAACCAACTGCCCCGTCTGAAGAATTAGTTAACAAAAAAAAAAGAGAGGAGTCATCCCGTCGTAAAAATATATCCCCGCCGCCCAACCCATGCCTCGCCAACGCCGCCATCAAGGTACTGTACTGTACGCCCAAAACAACAAAGACTTAACCACACACCCCCGTCTCCCTTCCCCCATTCCATTCCGAGACCCCCCTCTCCCTTTCCCCATTCCGAAAAAGGGGGTACGGTATGTACTCAACGCCTCCTTTCATCCACATCCTCCCCCATTCCATTCCGAGACCCCCCTCTCCCTTTCCCCATTCCGAAAAAGGGGGTTACG
>MU856838.1:36821-121683 GCA_033296705.1 Chaetomidium leptoderma | reverse complement strand
GGCAGGGGGTGTCAGAAAAAGTTCCGCAACCTCAACAGACAGACCCCTGGACTTACACGCCTGCGCAGGGTCCCCTTCGCGACCAGGTCCCTCCCCAAACTGCCAGGCACCTCGGCCGTTCTGGGCTACGACACACCCTGTCGCTTCTTAAACTCGCAGGGTCCCGGATGTCTGTCGATCAAGCATCCGTCTCCGCTCCGCTCATACATTACCTCCATGCCCAAACGCCCCCTTCCACCTCAAACCTCCCCCTTGGTAACCACCAGCGTGTCTGATCTCCATCGCGACTCAATGCGGAGACTGCCTGGCCTCTGACCCACGAGACAAGACCCCCGTCTACATCCGGCATACCCATGGCCGCTTAGCCCTCGATCCGACGAAACAGCCCTGGAAGACGGTCAATGCTCGCCCGGATGCCTGCCGTGATCATAGATCAGATCACCCGAACTTGGATCTCGAACGAGCACCTACCAGCATTAGGCCTGAGACCCGAGACACATACCACCCCCCGGCTGCTCATCTGACACGAGCTCCCGGGCTCCGGCGCAAGCCCTTGAGGGCGAGTGCCATCTCCTCCTGTCCGTCGTCCGGCCCGAGGCGAGGGACCCAATATCAACCCAGCACCGCCCCGCTGGCCGTGGTCGTCTCCGAATTTCTTCCGCCTCTCTTCCCTTCGTCTCTCTTTCTTGGTCGCCGCTGGTCGATAGCCCTCATTCATATCGATCTTTTTTTTTTCTTTCCTCAGGCCGCCAACCAACCCCCGCAGGTCCGGAACCTCGCCCCTTCGTTCTTCGACGTTTACGCTGTATTATTGTTTTTTTTTTCTTCTCTCTCTCTTCGGCGCGTCGGAACCGGTTTGGTCAAGGGGATATTCGACGATAATTGTGGAACGGAAGAAACATCAGCGTGTTTGTGGACACGGCAAGAGACAGGGACTCGTGGATAGCTTGGACTACCAGAGGGAACATTTGGAACCCGCTTGATTCGACCATCGCCTACTAGCCGGAAACCATGGGAAAGCTTATCAAGAATCACTGGGCGCGGCTCATCATCCTGGCGGCAGCAACCTGTAGGTGGCCCTCAAGCCTCTCAAAACGAAGTTACGGGGATAGAGTGCTAACACAAAAATGCAGACCAAATCGCTGCCGCAGTGGAAGGGTTCTTCTGGCCCAAGATTTTCTGGGATTTCATGACCAAAACACTCGATCCCGCCGTCAGACCGATACCAATCCTCCAGACCATCAATCTCATCTTTGGCCTCATCCTCCTCGCATGGGAGTGGCCGCTGGGCTTCCTCGCCGGATCCAGCCTCCACCGCAGCCTCGAAGCCCGCCTGGCCTTTCTCCCCATGACGGCCCTTGCCGCGGCACTCATGTACCAAGGCACAAACGCGGCTATCTACCAGGTCATTGGGTTGGGAGTCTACTTTTGGGCATACAGCGAAGGAGAGGTATGGTCTTGCCCCAAACCTATTGGATTCCAGACACAAGCTAACTCGGAACAGATGGTCTGTGCGAAGCCATGGACTCTACCGCAACGGACGCCGCGAGGTGGCCGCGTTTAAGGAGCCGCACACCCCTGTACCCTTGTTCATATACACCCGTGTTGTGAATATTTCGCTGCCGCCAACATCTTTTGATCCCCCTTCTTCACGACCTCGCCACGCCACCCCGACCAACCGAGCTACACAGCCCCGCTGGGCATTCAAGAGGGAGAAAGTGGTCTAGAGTGAAGGAGGAGAAGAGAGACCCCGTACATATGGCATCAACCACGGAAAATACGCAATTCCTATTCTTAGATGGCGATCTCAAAGCGCTTATGTCTCTTTATTTCCAAATATTTTCATCATTTACCGTCATATTTCGGTTTCATTTTCAGCATGACTAGTACATATCAACTCTGTTCCCCCGATCAAGGTGGTATGGGGGGAGGGAGTGTGGCGAGCATGGCGAGCGCGGCGTTGAGTGTTTTATTAGGAGGAGGTTGACGGAGTGATGGAGGAGGCCATGAAAACTGGGGGGGGGATGCTTTCCCCAGGCCGGGGGCTGAGAGGACGAGAGATGATTGCACTCGGGCAGGACTAGAGGAGCACGTTTCTCAGAGCGTGGAAAATGCCAGTTGTGGCATGGTCCTGTGCCTTGGAGCTGGGCTATGTGGCATTGGTAGCCCGGACTCCTGAGCAATACTTAGCTAGTGTCTATGTATAATGAAAACGCATCCATGGCAGTGAAGCCCATTACAATTCATGCTCTCATTGCTTGTGTCTAGGGTTGGAGGAATTTTACACAGTGAGGTTGGGTGCAACCATGTCAAAACACGACTGAAACCAATCTTCTCCTTCGGGTCAAGCGCACAGTCGAACTCGCCAACACCAAGGGGTTAAAAGACAAAGAACCGGCCATTGTTTCATCAAAATCTTTGTGCTTTCTGCCATGGACGGCACTTCGTAACCCCTTTGCAAATTGCCATAGTCACCCTTGACACCCTCCAAGGCCTATCCTTACCCTCAAAGCCAGGAGCCATCTCCACCAAAAAATCCATCGAGGCCCAGAACGATCACTCTCATCAAAATCGCCACTCCAATGAACCGCCCAACCACAAGTCCCAAACTCATCTAATTCAGCCATCTCATCTTCTACCAACCTTCTAGAATCAAGTGTCTAAAAATGGCATATTGCGAATTTGCTAACACGCCCGGCGGCAGACGACATTGTTGCCTTCAGTCCCAAGCGCCGACGAGTCAGGACGTCATCAGCCACTGAGAGAAGAGCGAACCCTGTCGGTCCCTGTGTCACTTGGTCCAACCCTGGATGTCTCAGTTTCAACCCGACTCACGTGGCGCTTGGCGCTTAACGCTGACTGTGGATGTGCTGCCAAGACAATATCAATCCCGATTCTCCCAGACAAAGACAATCACTCGAGTCATTGCAACTCCAAGCAAGGTTTTCATCGCGTGTCGTATTGCGACTACCTAACTAGACCGGGCAGATCAACGAGAAAGAAGCCCCATCCTTCTTCGCCTCTCCCTTCTACAGGGGACCGTGGAAAGAAATCCAGGCATATCAGACTCCCGCTGTGTCTCTCTTCAGCTCTCTGAACCCGATCCGACGAGCCTGTCCGATAACAGCCTCACAAAAGTCTCGGTCTCCTCATGATCGTCGTCACGCGCTCGGAACTTGGCCGTTCAGGACCCGAGCTGAGATCGAAAGCCGAAACCCGTGGCTGGGCTTGGATGATGCATTGCCTCCACTTAGCGCGAGACATAGGTGCCGTTGGAGTCGTTCCTTGAGCCTTGACGCTCCGACATCTGTGCCAATCATGCGGTCAGTCTTGTGTTCTTGCGTGTATGATGACGATGATGTCGTTGAACGTCAAGGAAAATCGAGGCCGCCAGCCAACCAACCAACCAAGCTTGAGTACCGCCACAGTTGGGACATCTCGCGCGGCCGCCTCCGCGTCTACTCCACACGCGCTGCTGCTGCGTGATGACTCCGCGATCTGATGAGATCTGCGGCGTTACACGCAAGCTTGGCAGGATGACGGCCACCACAGGCGGCCGAGGGGCGAAGCCAAATTGCCGCGAGGCTTGGCCGTTTCGCGAACCGCCCATATTCTTTTGTCATCGCAGTAGTTTATACACCCCCGGGCCGCCGCCCGCCCGGCCTACTTGGCCAAAGGCTTCATTCACCGAGGTGTCTGCCAAAAAAGGCACCCACCACGGCGGCTGTCGGGTAGGATAGGGGAGAAGGGAAGCGCGCGAACAAAAAGAAAGACCAAACGGGGGGAAGGGATAAGTAAGCCATACCTCAAACTCCTGCAACGTGCCCTTCTCCAAAACCTTGAGCACCGCCTCGTCGTCCTTGGATGTACCAAACTCGTTCTCCAGCATCGACTTGGACGCGCCCTCGAGCATGCCCTGTGCGCCGCCACTATAGGTAATTCACCAACAAAAGTCAGTTCCAAGACTATCATCAATTGCGTCATACCAGCCAAATAGAAGGAGGGGGGAGGGAAACGGGAAAAGGGAAAAGGAAAAAGCCAAAAAAAAAAAAAAAAGAGACTCACTTGCGCGTGGTAAACACCTTGAACGACGACACGACCTGTGCCAGCGGCACGCTCTTGTCGCTCAGCCACTTCTGGTAGTCCTCGACGCTGTCCAAGAAGACGACAAAGTCCTCGTCTGCGCCCTTGTAGTGCACCTTTACGTGGGTAACGTCGCCGCGCGTCATTGTGTTGTTGTTGTGTTCGTGGTCTTTTTGTAGAGGGGTGAGGGTCGGGTTGGGTTGCTCGTCGAGTCCTTTGTTGGTGGAGTGGTGTGTGTAACTGTTGGTGGTGGTGGTGATCTGGCGCGGAGGTTTTCTGGTGGTTGATGTTTTGTTGGAGAGACGGTTCGTTTGGTTGCTGTTCAGTGGAAAGTGCGAGGTTTGTTTGCTGCTGTGGTAGGAAATGGAAAGTATGAGGCTGCTCGTGTGCTCTTCATAAATAAAGGCACCATCGGCAGCGGAGAGAAAACAAACGACGTCATCGATGACGATGGGAGCGGAGTTACCCCACTTTCACACCACTTACATGGCCCGATTAGTATGGTACTGCATGAATGCTCCGCAGAGCTGTTTGGAAACTGCCCGAACTGTCAACTGTTCAGGCAAGCTGTTGTTGGAGACATTCTAGAGCTTTTTCTACAACTAAAAACTTGATGAGGCATGTTGATTGCTTCACTCAAACACCACGGGAAATTATTCACTACAGCTGTAGGAAGCATACTATGCTGTCAGCAACCCTTCTCCGGCCACCATCAGATCTACCTATTCATACAGCCCCTCTTGGCCTTCCTTCCCCTCTGCACCAACTCCATCACAACTACCACTTCCCACAGCCCGCCTTGTTTTTTGACGCCACGTTCATATCTACCTTAGGTTGCCCCGGGCTAGCCAGTGGCTCAGATGATCCCCACGGAATTCATGTTCAATTAATAACTGACCTACGGAACGACTTTACGTATTCAATACAACACGTGCCAACCCAACTCTTGTAATAACCAAAACCTCACCATGTTGCAAAGCACCCCCCCCCCCCTATTCTTGCAACAATGAATGTGAGTGAGGTTGCGCCACCATGAAATGACCGACACCCCCATCTTCAACCAACCCAGCTAAGTATACATGATTCTCCTCAAGGAATGACCCAAGCCCTCCTCCCATGAGGATCCATAACACGCCGTAAACAAACAAACCCCCTATTATAGAAAAGAAAGAAAAGAAAGGGGGTATCAAATGCCTTTTTTAAAAGAGTCCCTTCCCGAACCCCTGACTGACCGACCGACCGACCCCCCCCCATCCAAATCCCATTGAAGAACAAACAAAAGAGTCACTTTTACCGAAACCAACTCCGAATCTCCTCCACAACCACCTCCCGACGCCGCACCCCGCCCGCCTTGCCCAGCTTCCCCGAGAACCTGCGTGACCGAGTCCGGGATGGGGCGGTGTTGTTGGTGTTGTTGTCCGCCCGGCCCCGTGTCGTCGTCTCCAATTTTCGCTCCGCTTCCCCCCTCGCCGAAGCCGAAACCATGTCGCCCCCGAGATTCGAGTGCTGGAGGCTCGGCCGCGACGAGCTGCTGTGTCCCGACGACTTGCGCACCAGCAGCAGCACAGAGCCGCCAGACGACGACGACGACGACGACGACGAGGAGGACGCGCGTGGGTGTGCTTCCGCCTGCGCCTCTGCGTCTGCGTTTGCGGCTGCGCCCCTTGCGCTTTTTTCTGGGGTTACAGATGCAGGGCGCGCGGCTGCAGTCTGGGGCCGTTCTGTCTGGTCGGCAATAGCCGAGAGGACGACGGGAGATGCGCAACAGATATCGTTCCAATATTGCGTATGCACCACCGTGGCTCCCAGTTTTGGGTAAGCCCCATCGCTCGTCCGCCTCTTCACATCAACCGCGGTGGTGGTAGTGGCAATAGCAGCAGCAGCAGCAGCACCACCCTTCTCCTTGTGCGGCAGACTGGCCAGGCTCGCCGACCGCCTGGTGAAGCTGCCCGTGATGCTCACGGCACTGAGCTTGCGCATCATCGAGGACGCCGACGCCCGGACGAGGTGTTCGCTCCTGGATCGGGCGGTTATTCCGGGAAAGGGCAGCACGTCCCGGGTCCAGACATCCGATAGAAGGGCCTCGAGTCGAGCCCGCTCGGCTCGAGCAGGCGCCAACACGGGTATCCGGCTGTTTGTGGTCAGGAGCGACTGCGACCTGTTGATTGGGGAATGAGTAGAGGCCGACCCCCCCTTGGCGGCGCTGGTGTTCTTCAGAATGACCTGGTAGAGGGGCGATTTGGGTCCAATGGTCGTTGCCCGGTGTATCGATATTTTCCTGGCAATGGTTCCTGCAGCAGTGATGGTCAACAACAACTTGCACTCCCGTTTCGTGTGTTGGGCGCACCACGTACCTGGTTTTCTAAAAACAGTCCCCAGAGTCTTGATATTCAACGAAACAAAACTGAACATGTCCGACTGCATCTGGTCCTGGCCTTCGGGATTCGCTGCTTGCTGGCGGCTCCTCAACCGTGTGCACCATTCCAGCTCCTCCTTCGGGGAGCATGCTGTCAAGATCAACTCGTACAACTGGTTGTCGGATAAGAACACAATCTTCCACGAGTGCCGCGTCGTGTGACACTGGAGGCCTGCAACTGCCGTCAGCACCAGCACCAGCACCAGCCAGGATAATGGAGAGTGTGCTCCCCTACCTCGGCCATTATCGACTTCTTCCACTTTGATGTTAGCCAAAGCGATACAAGCCTGGATTGTGTAAATCTGGTCGTTCCGCCCAGCCGTCGCGAGGCAAAGCCATTCGCGGTATAGGAGGGCAGCCATGTATTGCCCGCTGGCTCCCTCTTTCGTTTGCCAGCAGACGTGAAGAGCACCGCAAAGCTTCAGGTGGCCAAATGAACGGATACGATTCTTCGAGGCCGCATCGAGCTGCTGCTACAGGTTAGCGGGGTGAAGAAAAAGGGTGCTGCCAGCCACTCCTACTTGGTTTGGGAACGCAAGCCGATCTTGAAGAATCCACGTTTTCTCAAGGACCAATTTGGTTCGCGAGTCGTTTGTAGCTCGGTTGATCTCGGCGGTAGCTTCACGGAGCCTGATGAGTGTATTCTCAATCTCCATGTGTGAATACGGGCAATCAATCACAGGTGTCTGCTTCAACAGCTCTGAGAAGAGGAGCGGGTATTTGCACACACGTTGAATCGGCTGTCTGGGTCAGCCATTGGCTCCTGGGTTTTGGTCGAAGACGTCTTTACCTTGACAAGCAAATCGCCAATGGTGAGGGCCTTCTTCAACCGGTCGTCACGGCTGTCGGCTGACCCTAGAGACGAAGCCAGGACCTCAAGCCCCTTCTGGTACGACGACCAACCCGGCATTGTTCGATGTGCCGTTGCGACATCTTTGATCATCAACTCGTACTTTGCGCCGTACTCCTCGTAGATAAAGAAACGGTTCATCTGCAAGTTCCGATGGAGTTGTCAGTGCTGCACGGCTTGAGCGAGGCACACGTCTGCGCAGAGCTCCCGCTTACCCTCTTGGAGAAAATCTTTGCAATTTCGGCCGTTGTTTGAGGTTCGACCCCCATCCCAGGGAGGTCACGCAACCACGAGCTCCCGCCTGTGCCCTCCGGGACAGCATCCAGGCTTCGCCAGCGGCGATGTCCACGAGTTGTTCTGTTCGATTGGGTCCGTTTGAGGGCAAGGTCGGGCTGAGTGTCTTCTGAATCTGGCACTGCCCGGCGTAGCTCTCCCAGAACCTCCTCGTGAAGTTCCACAATGTCGTTTAGGTTCTGATTGACAGAGCATCGCAGACCTGCAGGGGAAGTGGGTAGGGAGGCGAGAATTGTAACGTAAACCTGGGAAGGGGTCAGAGGACAAGGGGAAACAGACCCACGGGCACTCAACATACATTCATCAAGAACCGCACGTCCCCGATGTAGCTCTCTTCGGTGCTAATCAGCTCGTCCAAAATGCGCCGCCTCTGCAAAGCCCGCTCGATCACGGCCGGGTCCACGGGCGCCTGCGTCTCTGGACAAAAACTATCTTCCGACAGCCGTGGCCCGGAGACGGAAGCTCTGCTGCTGCGATCCGTTCTCGGGCCATGGATCGTGGTCTTCCGCGAGCGCGTCAACAAACTAACGCCGGTCAGGGAGATGCTGGCGGATTTGACCGCCGTAACGCACGCGAAGGATGAATCGGAAGATGAATGCCTGTGATGAGCGGACCCCCGGGCTTGCGAGCCTGCGTTCTCCGTCTCGTGGAGCCATTCCGGGAGGCTGCCGTCGTAGCCTAGTATCTCCTGTTGCCGCAACGCTCGTTTGTGCAACGTCCTTATCCATTTTTGGAACGGCTTGGCCGGACGCGGTACCGGTTGGCGGCGGCAATGGTCGGTTTGGGTGTGGTTTTGAGAGAAAATTTCCGTGTTCTCCAACTCCTGCTCCTGCTCCTGCTCCTGCTCCTGTTTCTGCTCTTGCTCTCGCTCCTCCAAAACACATCCATCCACATTGAATTCTACACCCGCCTTCTCTTGGAATCCTACCGAGTCTGCCTCAGGGTCTGCATCTTCGGGCTGCTCGGGGCTATTGGCCGAATCAGACAAGGAGAGGGTTGCGAAAGGCGGTCTGGAATCGACACTCGAGGAGTGCATTATGCGCGGCCGGGTTCAAGAAAAGAAAAACCATAAACCGGGCGTGTTCCAACAACACACATAACGAGCAGGACCTGCCAGCCGATTTAAAGCATGATAAGGTACATATAGAGCCCAGCAGCCTAGGTACCTAGGTAGGTAGGGCGGTAAAGCATGAGGGTTGGAGTTTGTTGAAGAGGAAGGAACAGGAACGGCAAGACGTCAAACCGCGACTCTCTGAGGCGCCATGCACTTCATGTACCACTCAGTGGCTTAAGGAAAGCACGGCTCTCTGACCGCTCCAGCTTTGGGGCTTTGGCCCGCTGAGACGCCGGATCGGGTCATTGTGCGAGTCTTGACATCTGAGACGGGAGTGAGCAAAAAACACCCGGAGTGGAGATGGGAGCAGCCACGACCGGACTCTAGCCCGCGGGGGACGGACATGTGCTTGATGCATTGAACCAGCGCACTGGCTGGACTCCGGGGCTCGATTGATCATTGGAGCGTCATCCGGACTGCCACGATATGACCGGACCCAGCCACGTCTCCTGGCCGATTGGATCCGACCGCATTTGGGCAGCATCCATGACGACGCGCGCGGAGGCGTTGCTAGATCTGCTGATTTTGGCGGTTGCACAGCGTGCATCCGGGCTGGAGGAGGGGAGCGATGGTCCCGGATTGACGAGACCGGGCATCACCACGTGCGGCTCGAGCGGGGAGGGGGAGGGGGGAGCCGTATGGACTGCGGGCTGGGCCCTTTGCATGTTCAATGTTGTACTAGACCTAGCCATGGCCTATAATAAAACCCAACATCAACACCCAGGTTGTTGGGTTGAAAGAAAAGGTCCATCCCGGGATGCTACCGGGGTGCGCCCCTGGCCTAGCGAGCCTTATGGTACCGTAGTTAACTGGGCTCGCGTAGCTACCGCCGGAACGGGACGCTCCCAGGGCTGGCCCCTCCATTGGCCGAACGGGGCCGAGAACTGCCCCTCTAAAGCTACCCCGCGCCCGGCCGCGCATGCCAGCCGACGAACGCGTCATTGGTGGCAGGCTGATTGCGGAACTCTTGTCTAGTGTAAATCCCGAGACTTGATCGACGAAGAACTCAAGGGCCAGCACTGGTCAGGAATGGATTTGCAGCAGCTAGAACCATGAACACCCTCCACGCGCCCACCATCCCTTCGGGGCCGACCACAGCGCCCGTCGCAAACGGAAATGCGACGCACCTCACCATCGCCGAGCTCCAGCGGAAGAAGGACATGGTCGAGGGGGAGCTCAAGGCACTCGGTGGTGTGCTCGATTCGGTAGGTCGTCTAGGTACAATGGCAGGCAGCGCGGGGCGATCTGCTAACAAGGGGCGGCAGCATGGTGTCGACATGAATACCAGCCTCCTCACTCCGGATGGGTTCCCCCGCGCCGACATTGATGTGGCACAGAGTACGATGGCAACACTATCACGAGCCCTGAATGACCAAGGGAAGCTAACCAGCGTACCTAGTTCGGACGACGAGGGCGCGCATCATCCATCTCCGAAACGACTGGAAGGATTTGATGGCTCTCATCGAGAAGCGGCTGCACGAGCACTTCGCCAGCCTCGAAGACGGCGACGACCAAACCACCGCCAACGCCACCGCCACTGCCAGCAGTAACCCCTCGATACTGCGAGACTCGGTGCCCGAGACCCTCGACCCACCCTTTGCCAAGGTCAATACGGTGGTGGACAACAGCCCGGCCGCGACCGCTGGTCTCCAGCCAGGCGACCTGATCCGCAACTTTGGCTACGTGACTCTCGAGAACCACGACAGCCTCAAGAAGGTGGCGGAATGCGTCCAAGGAAACGAAGGGGTAAGGCGCCGCCTAGCTTTGGCACATGTTGTGAGCGTATAACAAGGCTGACGGCATCGTAGCAAAACATCCTTGTCAAGGTCTCGCGGAGCAGCGGGGGCTCGAGCCCTCAGGAACTCCGGTTGACATTGACGCCGCGGCGCGATTGGGGCGGCCGAGGGACGCTTGGATGCCATATCCTGCCTCTGTAAGCTGAGCGAATGGTGGATCCCTGAGCGGTAGGAAACAGACAGCCCTGAACGGAGCGATTACTTGGTTGGGCTCTGGGCTCTGGGCTCTGGGCTCCTTGGGCCAAAATCGGGGGCCTGGCGGCTGTCCCCCACTTCGGCCCAAGCAACGGCCTTTCGGGCTGCATTATCCGCGGATTAGGCACTTAGAGTGAGAAACGATTCCGGGCATCGGGGGAAGGGCAAGGTAGAGAGGTTTCCGGGCCATAACCAGGTAGCAATAGCTTATGACTGATAGTTCGGAGCATTCGCTCTGACGCATCGGCAGGCAGGAACACGCTTTGCGGCGGCCTGATTAGCAATCAACCTTGAATTCAACCTTCAAAGAGAGGACCTGGACTGCTCGTTGCAGTTTGAGGTTCTGCAACTCCGACCGGGGAATAACACTCTTTCCTGCAAGGCTGTCAGGGGTGCATGTTTTTGTGGTCTGCCTTCTTTGCCGTCTCGGGAGCAAACACACTTAAAAAGAGGGAAAACAGAAAACCGCCCCCCAGCTCCTTCCCAGCTTTTTGCGAGCAAAGCAAAGCGAGCTGCCTCCCGCACGGACCAATCAGACCACGTGACTCAATCACCCCGCCGCCCAACGAGTTTTTCGTCGAGGCTGCCCGCTGTGGTTCCCTGCAGCTGCCTTTTGAAAACAACATCTCCCCGGGCGCCACTCCTTCTTGCAACCCGACCACAACTCTACCTCTTTTTCACTGCCTCCTCAACAACCGCAAAAGTGCGTACCCTCCCGCTCCCCGGTCGCCTCTTTTCGGCGATTTCGCTCCCCGGCGTTTACAAAAGCCCCTCCATCGCATCGCAAAGCTAACGTGGGCTGCCTAGGCCTGATTTCCCTTCCTCGCACACTTAATCAACACATCCACCCAACATGGCTGCAGCGGTCCCGACCTTCAAGCTGGTCCTTGTCGGCGATGGCGGTACCGGCAAGGTGAGTTCACCATTAATGTCGCTGTTGGCGCCCCATATCACGACTTCTCGGGCGACGACTGCGGGGTCGCGAGTGGGCATCGACGTGATCGGTCCGTGCTGACATTGTCTCGTCCAGACCACCTTCGTCAAGCGCCACTTGACTGGTGAATTCGAGAAGAAGTACATGGCCACCCTGGGTGTCGAGGTTCACCCCCTCGGCTTCAGCACCGTAAGTCGCTTCCACCGACGGCTCGATTGGGCACCCCGCGACGACCCCACACCAACTAACCGTCCTCGCAGAACTTCGGTCAGATCCAGTTCGACGTGTGGGACACTGCGGGCCAGGAGAAGTTTGGTGGTCTCCGTGATGGCTACTACATCAACGGCCAGTGCGGCATCATCATGTTCGATGTCACCTCGCGCATCACCTACAAGAACGTCCCCAACTGGCACCGTACGTATTCACCAAGGGAACAACAACAGCCTGCAAGCTATCATGATCAACAGCGGTGCTAACGGCGCAAATCAGGTGATCTCACCCGTGTCTGCGAGAACGTCCCCATTGTTCTCTGCGGCAACAAGGTCGATGTCAAGGAGCGCAAGGTGAAGGCCAAGACCATCACGTTCCACCGGAAAAAGAACCTCCAGTACTACGACATCTCTGCCAAGTCCAACTACAACTTCGAGAAGCCCTTCCTCTGGCTCGCCCGCAAGCTGGTTGGCAATCCCGCTCTGGTATGTTTCGGACCCTTGATTTTGTTGGCCATGCATGCTTGAGTGTTGAGATTAATGACGCAAAACAGGAGTTCGTTGCCGCCCCCGCGCTGGCCCCTGCCGAGGTGCACGTTGATCAGGCGATCCTGGCCCAGTACGAGAAAGAGATCACGGAGGCCCAGAACGCGCCCCTGCCCGACGACGATGATGACCTTTGAGCGGCTTCGAACCAGGCAACTCGGTCGAGTAGATTGAGAGTGGTTCAGGATTGGTAATGCCCGTTATGAAAGGAAAGACGCATGTTCCGAGGCACGCGCAGATGGCAACACAGGCATTTGGGACGGACATCGGGGGGGGGACACGTATTGGAGGGTTGGGGAGGAAGACATCGATTCGGAATGTCGATGAAAGGGTGGAGCGGCGGCCATCATCTTTCTTCTTAGGCTTGGTTGATTCCAGAAGCAACTCAACCAAATACGCAAGCTAGATCTGAACAACATTGCTGCATAAATTGCGGCGCTAGGTAGATCAATATGAGACGTCAGTCTCGCAAAACCCAAAGCAGCTTGTCTCCTCCTCGCCTTCACGACCTGAATGAATGAAGTGAACCAACCCCCCGCCCTCCGCCCCCAGGCCGCCCACGGGCCGCCCACGCGATCCTGAGATCATATTTGGGCCTCAAGGCGGTGAGGCCCCGCTGTGGGGCAAAAGTATCATGACATCAAATGCGGCGATGTTGTGCAGGCTGGGCTGTTGCTTTGTCAGCACGCTTTTGACAGCTGCTGGGATCCAAACAAACACGGCACAAATCAACCAATGAAAGCTGGCCATCCTGGTTGGCCTGCCAGCCTTCCTTTCGACGAATGAGGCCTAGCCAGCGACAGTTTACCATTTCATTTTTCATTTTGCAAGGGTTTGGCCACGAAGCCGAGTCAGTCTAAGCCGCTTTAGGGGTTTTTCGTGATATTCTTGGAACTTGAAATCGGCGAGGATTGAAGTCGGCAATTCCGTCCCACTGCGCGTGACAAACTACAATGACACAAGAAAGGATGGAACCTAGAGGCCTTGATATTAAGATATATATATATATATATTCAGAAATTACCCTCAATGAAAAAATCATCTTCATTCTTCCCAGCGCGCGAGTCCCCTAGTCCCCAAGACAAGACAGAAACACGAACCCCCCCCCCATCACCAGATCAAGAGAGAGAGAGAGAGAGAGAAGACATGCACCACTTTCCACACACCCTTGGCAAGGTACCCAGTATGTACTTTAGATACCCGGGGTAGTAAAGTCAGGACCCTGCGGCCAGTTGCCCAGCTTGCCCGGGTCGCCGCCGATGCGCACGTACACGCCGACGGCCGGCACGCCGCCGTCCAGCACAAACAGCTGGTACCAGCCCGGCGGGCAGATATTGGCGTTGGGCGGGGCGTCGATGGTGCACGACGTGCCCCCCGTGCAGGTGACCTTGGGGATCAGGGTGCGGGCGCCCATCGAGTTGCCGTGCGTGCTCGAGACGGCGCCGAGTAGGGTCGCGGTGATGCCGCCGCCGTTCTGGGCCGCGTGGCCGAGCGTGAAGGGGATGTTGGTCTGGCCCCAGGCCCAGTCCTTGTTGGCGATGGTGAAAGTCGGGCGCGGCTTGCCGTTGAGGAGGTAGGGCGGGACAAAGACCTCGACCCGGTACTCCTCCGGGTTGACGCCGTCCTCCGGGTTGGAGCCCGAGATGAGCACGCGGCCGTCGAGGAGGGTGATGGCTTCCGAGTGGTACATGCGCGCGATGGTGGTGTTGGCGGCCACGGTGATGCGCTTGCCGAGCGGCTTCTCCGGGTCGTAGAGCAGCGCGTTGAGGTTGGGCCCCACGCCGAGGCCGAACCCGGCCACGCCGTGCAGCGCGCCGTTGACGATCAGGTAGGTGCCGTCGGGCAACGGCGCCATGCAGGACATGACGCGGAACGAGGGCATGCGCTCAATCTCCCACTTGGGGTTGGCATCCTCGGGGTACGTGGACACGCAGTTGTCGATGGCCCAGCCGGGGCCCTCGGTCGAGCCGCCGCAGACGAGGAAGCCGAGATTGGCCGTGTACGGGTACTTCTGCGGGAGGAGGACGGCGGCACCCTCGAGAGGATACGTGCGGCCACCCTTGTCGTCGTTGACGGCGCCGGGGGCGTTGGGGAGCGTCTTGATCGTGGCAAAGGTGACGGGGTCGAGGATCCTCGCCTCGTTCCAGTACTGGACGAAGATGCCGCCACCGGGCAGGACGCAGAGGAACGGGTACAGGTTGTTGGGGTGAGTGCGGTCCAGCCAGTCCATGTAGAGCGGTGTCTGTCCGGTGAAGGGCAGGATCTCGATCGAGGGGGTGGCAGCGTCGTTGGAGCCGATGGAGCCGCCGATGACCATGACGGAGCCGTTGGACATGATCATGGCGCTAGGGTACCAGCGGCCGGCCTGGAGCTTCAGCACGTTGACATTCTCCTGCCAGTCGTGGGTGCCGGGGACGCCGGGCGAGCCATCGGGCCAGTACAGGCGAGTGCCGTAGGTGGCGTCACCGGCCCAGCCACCGATGTTGAGCTGGCGACCAGCCTTGTCGGGGAGGGTCACGCCGGCGGCACAGAAGACGTCGGTCTTGATGTGGAGCGTGCGGAACGTCAGCGTAGCGAGGTCCAGCTCATAAGCGCCAGTCTCGTTGCCGGGGCCGGTCGCACCCTTGGAGATAAACGAGACCTTGCCAGTGATGGTCTCCTGAGTGATGAGCGGGATGTTGACGCCATCAACCAGGAACCGGTACTCGCCGGCGCGGGAATCCTGCGGGAAGTCCCACGAGTAGAGCGCGGGGCCGGTCCAGAAGTAGGTGGTGAGACGGGCGAGGCCACCGCAGATGGCCGAGGCGTTACCGGCGCAGACAATGTTGCACTCGGTCTCCGGGCGGAAGGTGGCGCCGTGCGTGGCCATGTTGGCAGGGTCGCCGCAGTAGCATTCCTCACCGTACTCGAGACCGGCAGCGTGGTAGCCGTACTGGGCACAGCGGTCCAGGCACATCTTGGGGGTCATGACGCCGGGGAAGAAGAGTTGCCAGAAGAAGGTGCGCTTGTCGTTGATGTTATCCTCGGCGCAGCCCTGGTACGCCCACGAACCGACGCTCGGCTGCGGAGCCGGAGGAGCGTAGATATCAGGCGTGCCCTTGGCAACGATGCTCATGCGGTCACCGGCGCCGCACTTCTGAGACGGGGCGCCAGGGCACGAAGTGCTGCAGTCGGACTCGGCAGTCTTGACACCGCCGTTGTAGATGGCCTTGCCGCAGAAGCACTGAACGGCATACTCGGTACCGGAAATGCTGTAGCCAGCCGCAGCGCAGGCGTTGGCGCAAGCCGCCTGGCTGTTGGTTTGGCTGTCAGTAACCTGGTACGGGAGGATACGACCCTGCTTTCCGTCGATCCAGCAGCCCTGATAAGTCCATCCTCCAGGAACACCGGTAACAACGGGAGGCGGAGAGGTCGAGGTCGGGTCGGCGGCCGTAGTGGTGCTCAGCGGCGGAGCGGTGCCGTCCTTGGCGTAGACAGACAGGCGGTTGCCGGCGCCGCAGTACTGGCTCGGGCTGCCTGCGCAAGGCATGCTGCAGTCGGTCGCCGGGGCGAGGACGGAGCCGGTGTTGAAGGTGTTGCCGCAGAAGCATTCGCGAGCGTACTCGACGCCGAAATACGTGTATGCGGAGCAGAAAGCCTGGCAAGCCTCCAGGGTCATCTCGTCCGAGGCGAAAGTGGCGGCACTCAGGGCGCGCGTGCCTGTGGCCTCGGTCCGGCACCCATGCCACTCATAGTTGCCAACGGTTTCCGGCTGAGACGGCCCTGCCGGGTTGGCACCGCCTCCGGAGGGGGCTCTGGGTCTTGTTAGCGGATGACCTGGTGTCAGTCAGGTTCTCGAGTGAAGGCTCACGGTGTGGCAGTAGAGGTCGCCGCCGGGTCGTACTGGTTTTGGTAGTTGTACACGTTAAGACGGTTACCACCACCGCAGAATTCGCTGCTGTCGCCATTGCAGAGCATGTTGCAGCCGCTAGTAGCGATAGCACCGCCGTTGGCGATGGTGTTTCCGCAGTCTGTCTCAAGTCAGTTCATGCGGCCCCTGACCCTAACCACCGGTCTTTTTGGCACCACCTACAGCATTCTCCGCCAAACTCAACACCAGCAAGGATGTAGTTGGCCGCGCGGCAGGCAGCGGTACATTTGGCAACCGTCATCTCAGCCGCCGGGATGCCGCCGGCACCGTAGGTGAGCGCACGGCCAGTCGTTCCCTCGGAGTAGCACCCCAAGTAGTTGTAGTCGTTGACACCCGGGTTCACTTGCGGGCCCGACACCTCGGTGGTGTGGAAAATCGAGAGCCTGCTTCCGGCTCCGCAGGGCTGGGTGGCGTCTCCCGAGCAGGGCATGTTGCAAACTGAGTCGGCAACCTTGTCCGCTGTCGCAGCAAGACCGCTCCCACAGAAGCATTCGACCGAGTACTCTGTGCCGGCATAGGCAAAGCCCTTGGAGGTGCAAAAGGCCAGACAGGCCTCGATGGTCATGTCCGCGCCATCGGCGTACGAGGCGCCGTTAATCGTTCGGCCGGGCACGTCGACGTAGCATCCTTCATACTCCCAGGCTCCCGGGAGTTCGGCGGGCACCGCGAGCTGGGCAAGCGAGAGTGGGAGCTATTATGGCAGGTGAGCGAGACGTGTTTCTTCGGCCCAGACGGGGCAGCTCTTACCGAAGAGAGGAGCAGGGAAGAAAAGAGGGTCCTTGATGGTGAGGTCTTCATGGCGAAGACTGGTGTGTCCGAGGCGCGGACACAACACCAACAAACCGGACAGGACTGGACAAACGAGCGTCAGGGTCGGATGAAGCAGAGGCAAAGGGGACGCCAGGGGAGAGTGTGGGGGCCCGGCATTTCAAGATATACACACTCTCCCCCCGTCAGCCACGAGGCAGGTCCGTCGCGCCGAGCCCGTGGAGGGTGACACGGCTGAGGACGACCGGCTCCTCTTCCTGTTCTCTGGGAACGGGAAGGACAGGGGTGACTGGCCCCGCCGGGCTCGCAGCCGCCCCGGGGCAACGCGCGAGTGGCCAGACTCGCCAGAATGGCCGAGCCAAGCAGACAAGCGAGAGGGAGTGGGCCGACGAGTCTCCCATCTTGGACAGGGCGGCGTCCAAGATGACAGGGGTCCTCAGTAAATTACGGCTGGGGCGGATGCGCCGCACGGTTCGGCAGCAACGGCGCTCTCAACGCCGTGTCGATGATAACTATCCCCCGTGCAAAGCACGCCGTACGAAGTACATAGTTATGTAGTTAGATATCTCGGCTCGAATCCTGGGCTTTCCTCTGGCGCGCGGACTTGGAGCGCTTGAAATGACAGGCGGGATAAGTTGTGTAGCCTAGTGGCCCTTAGGATGCCCCGCCCCGTGCGAGACGCAGGAACAAGTACAGAATAGGCCCTTCACCCTATCTCTGTCCGGACACAGGAGTTAGTCCAGTGGTTGAGGGCCTGTCTGCGAGGGTGCCGCCGTGGACTTTTGGTCACACCACATTGCCCACAGCAGATCGTCACAGAGGGCTGAAAGCCGATGTGGAGATGAATGTGCCAGGATGCAAGCCCAGATCCGGCTCGCTCTCGTGCCCCAGTCCCCGGACCAGGCACCGCGAATCCCTTGCCCTGCAGGGTCTGCGAGGGGGTCTGCCGGCCCCGTCTTGGCCAATGCGCGCCCCGGCCACAGTCGTGACTTGCATGAGTGTCTGTGATACCAAGCCGGTGGCTGCGCGTTCGTGGTCAATACGAGATGGCGGTTGTGTCAATCGTCCTCTCATCCGTCTCCCATCGGCAGCTTGTCTCCGGGTCAAAGTCCAATGCTCACCCACACGTGTCCCGGCCAAGCCAGGCTTGGAGCTGTTGAAAGATTATGATCCCGGTTGCTGGGACGGGCAATCGATAGCACTTCGTAGACGGGCTGCGCTCCATTTAGCAATTCGCTGCATTGGGTGGAGAGACGCGCCTGGGCAACGGAATCCATCACCGACACGCAGCAGCAGGAATTCAGCTTGTCGAAGGTCAAATAGTCGGGGGTTTGGGGTGAACCACCCCAGATCACCATTGGTCGGCCGTCGACGCCCGTCGTTCGAGAATTTTGGAGAAGGCGAGCTGAGAGCACCAAACGGGAGAGCCCCTCGGCTCGATCCCCACCCGCTCTCGCCTAACAGCGCCGTGCCTGCCCGAGATGGTGCCATCAAAATTTGATGTTGATGCAGGCCACTGACTGCACCCGGAAGGAGCAATTTGTTTAGTGACTTCAGTTACTTTTACCCCTGCGCTTCGGTCCGGTCGAGACCCGGCCAGACACGATCGCTTTTTCTTAGTTCTTGTCCATCCAGCCTTGCAAGGCCGCCCCGGTGTCCATCACTGACAGTGAGAGTCTTCGAGACATCCATGGCCCACACGTGAAGAGAAACCCCTACCTGGTAGTTATTTTTGGCCCGCCGGGATGCATGCATTGTTGTCTGTGCATTGCAGTGTTCGAGTTCGGTGGCAGCGTCGGAATTCTCAGCAGGCAGCCGATGGTTCGTCCGTCCGCCCTCTCACTGCTTTTTCGAAAAAGCTGGCACCTGCTTTCGCCGACACAACGAATTTCCCAGATGATCTTCATAACTCTTAGATGGATCATCCGATGATCAACGTTCCAGCTCGGATCGGCGATCGCCCCCCCTGGAGATGTCAGATTAGGTCGCCTTGTTCTTAAACTCTAATTTTCCTGGTGATTAATAATATGAGATTACTCAAACAAGGCCGTCTCCAGTTGAATGCTTCGAAGTCCTCTGGCAGCATCACAGATCGATGCCCACCATCCGCCGTCTCTCACGCCAGCACGCCAGCACGCCAGCACGCCCTCCACGTCACAGGAGGGGCAGCAACCGACGCCACGGTGACAGACGTGGAGAAGTCAGTCTCCCCTCCCGGCCTGCAGCTGCAGCATCTCAACTCGTATCTGCTTGCACCCCGCTATCTGCTTACTGCCGATCTGAGCGGCCTTGACCTCGCAAGAACCCAGAATCACGACATTGCCCACCCATGATGGCTCGATCAACAACGAATCCAACACGTGAGGCCGTCTCTCTGGCGCATCGCCACACGTCGCACTATTGAAAAGCAGTCACACCTTTCCTCATCCGGACGGCTTTCAATGACTCCCAAAGCCAAGATCGGGCGCCAGGGAGGGCACTTCTCTACGAAAATTCCGAAAAACCTGCCCGACTGCTGACATGGCAATGTGAATTCCTTCGGGTCGAGTGTGCCGTGCGGCCGACCACAACACGAAGCGGTGGGGACTCGCGCCTGCATGACGCCCACAACGCTGCTGCAATACGACGCTTCGACTCTTGGTCGCGTCAGTCCGGTTGTGAAATCGCCCGACAGAACTCCAATTCTTTATCTCACCCTCTCTTGGAGGCCGGGAATAAGACGCAAAACGACTATCGACCAGTCACCATCCCGGATAGCCGACCGACCCTCAGCCGCATCATTGGACATTAACCCCGAGAACCGTTGGCCCCCGGTTAGCCTGCGTCTTCACCGCAAAGGGCCATCACACATCGCGCTGCATGCCCCAGTTTCTTCGAATTTTGACTCAATCAGCAGATTCCTTGCAAACACCAACCCGGACAAGGACAATATATGTGTCAACCCAGCGCTTCGGGGGACACACCGTTTCCTGCAATGGCACAGTAGGATTTACGGTGCCAACTTGGCTTCCAACTGGCTGCTTTGAGATGAATCGAAGTTGAGCTGAGCAACGGGCCGGCTCGCTGCGGACTCATCTCCTGAATAGATGAGGAGATGCATCGCCCATTGCGCCGTTCACACCGAGGCGACAACTTTGTCCACATCGTGGTGGGTTCAACTGTCCCATGTTACCCCCCTGAGCCGCTTCCTGTGACCAGCGTCTTGCGTCCCTCAAACATATTGCCAGCGGCGAACTTGACACAAATCCTGCTTGATGTGAAAGTCATGGCAAGTACTACTTGGTACGCGTAGGGCTTGGGGAACTCTGTATATCTCGGTGCCTATCAAGGAGGTCTCCGGGCATATCGATGAGGTGAGGTTCAGACATCGAACTCGAACACGTCTTTGTTGAACCGGCGTGTTGTAATGGGTTGGCGAATTTGTAACTCGGGTCTGTATAATAAAACGACATCCCTTAGTCGACCTTGCACGATGTGAGCTGGGGAGCGCTCTGTGACATGTCAGGCGTTGCTTTCTGCTAAGTTGGGTCAAGTCAAGTACGAGTGGAAGTTGTGTCTCCCTGAGTTGAGTGACATTGTGCAAGATAAAATTCAGGCACATAGTAACGTCTGCGGACAGGAACGCCGCCATTGAGTAAAGACGTTGGCAAACAACCACCCCTTACGCCCCAATCTACATCCCATCCAAACACCCTCCCTGCCTCCCTGCCCCCTTTACCCAATTCAGAAGTAGGTCGCAGTAATATCCCCCCCTCCCAAAACCCTCGCAACAACACTCTCAAAACTCCCCCTCTCCAAACTCGCCCCATAGTGCGGACACCTGACCACGCCGACAAACTCCCGCCGCAGCCTCTCCAACACGCCCTCGGCCATCAACACGTCGACGCCGAACCGCCCCACCAGCTCAAACCACGCCTGCACGGGCGTAATCTCGACCCGGTCGTCGGGGCTGAGCGACGAGGCGAGGCCGTGCAGCGCGCGGAGGGTGAGCGAGGATGTTTTCCAGGAGAGTCCTCCCCCTCCCCCTCTTTCGTCTCCGCCTCCGCCTCCCTCTGCTGATGAGCTGCCGTCGTCGTTGCCGTCGTCGTTTCCGTCGTTCTTGGGGGTGGCGGTGGATTCGGACCCTGTCTCTGTCTCTGTTCCTGTCCTTCCTACCGCCGGGCGGAGGGCTGGCAAAGAAGAAGAAGAACTGCCGCCGCCGCCCGGGAAGAGACGGGAGAACGATGAGCGGGACGCGGCCTTGAAGATGTGCGGCGGGGCGTTGCGCAGCGCGATGCTGGTGGCCATCAAGGTGTGGCCGTTGGCTTGGTGGCCGATCAGGGGGGTCGAGTAGACGGTGTCTGGGGGCGGTGGGTGGTAGAGGGAGGGGTGGAAGTGGGAGCGGCAGATGTGTTCGAGGCTGTTGTTGGTTTTATAGTAGGTAAATAACAGACAGTACAGACGAGGGAGAAAGGATGGCTGGCTTACGCGAGGATGAAGTTGATGGCCGCTTGGGTTTGGGCGGGGGTCAGGTCCGGGAGGGTGTCAGGGGTAGTAGGGGAGGTCTCCTGGGAGGACTCGTACGGCTGGTGGGAGTGGGTTGACGATGGCGGGCTGCTGATGTAAAAGGTTGGCGCGTTCATGACCTCGTCGAAGCCGAGGGTGACGGTGACGCCCTCGGGTTCGGGTGGGGTGCTTTCTCTGGCGATAGTACTGAGCTGGCAAGGCTGGGGTAACGCCTTGATCAAAGACACGCCTTGATTCAGCGACAGGGGCCGGGACTTGTTGTGTAGGGCCTGCTGTATCTGTGCCCTCATGGCCTTGTTCTCGTCGAGCATAGCCTGCGTGTCCCGCTCGGCGGCCTCGATCATGTCACGGACGCGGGCCACGTCCATCTCGAGCTGCTTGACATAGTTGGCCTTGCGCTGCCGGTGCTGGGTCTGCGCTTTGCGGACTTGGGCGCGCCGGGCCTGGGTCTTGTCCGCGGATGGGTCCCCGGATACCGCATCTTCAGCGCCCTCTACGTTTTTGAGTTTAGCCTTTGACCGCATTGAAGAGGTAGGGAGGGGGTAATGAATGAAACGAACAGGGGATGGGAAAACGAAACAAACGAAACAAGAATCGCAATCGTCTTCAGTCTCAACGTCTTAACCGCCCCCTCCCCCTCCCCCATATGCAGCCCCTCAAGGTGCTCCATACAGATCTGCCAAGATCTCTCCTCTCGGACGTGAGGACCCTGAGGGCTAAATGTTCGATCTTGGTGTTGTCCAATCCGCGATGGGTACCAAGCCAACCACGGAACGGATTGTATGTCGGCGGTAGGGAATGACAAATCTTTATCACCACAACTGAACCGCCAAGCCATGTGGATCGGCCCGCCAACAACAACTGAGTGCCCGACATCAATGACAGAAAAGAAGATGAAATTGTCAAAAAAGACCAGAAACGAAAATGCCATCACTCACCTTCTCCAGGGTGGCTCTCAACAAAACGAATCTTCTTCACCCCCAGTGTCTCCTTGGATTTCTTCCAAAACTCGGCAAACGACGGCCGGCCCGAATCGCTGCCGTCGGCCATCAATGATTGCTCACATTCGTTGTTTCCCAAGACTTTTATTAGGGATTGTGGTCTTCTGGAGCCTTCTCTTGAAGAAAAACGTCGCCGCTTTGTACAACATGGGCTCACCATCAACCTTAGTAAGCCGGAACCAAACCAGTCAGCGACTCAGCGGTCAAGTACGTCGGTCGTACCGAGGTAATCTGTATCTGGAATCCTACCAGGCAGAAAAGTGCCTATTTGCTTCGTAATAATGAAAACAAGATCCAACTCGAGGGCATCCTCGCCAATGACCTCGAAACCGTCAAATTGCCCTAAAATGGAGTTCTATGAGGAAGGTTCAGAATACGGAGTACTAAAATGGCCCCTGGCTCGGCTGGTTCTGAGTGGCCCACTGGTGCCTGATCGCCCCATTTCACAGTGTAATTAACTACCAGGTAGGTACCTTAAATCGCAGCGTGCCTTCTCCCTCCTGTTCCACGCACCGCAGTATCATCATTCTTGCCCCCCGCCCTTGATCCGCTCCCGCAGCATCTGCTTCAAGAAGCAGGTTATTCTTTTGGTGGAAATGCTGAAACCTGTGTCACTTCCTGGCTCCTCCTCACTTCCCTTCGACCCTTCCGCAACCCTCTTCTCCTTCCCCTTGCTGTTGTTGATCACCGTCCATGGCTCGTCGTCCTCCAACTCCTTCTCATAAACGTCAGCCGTTATCCGCTCGGCCAGCGTTTTCACATCGCGCGCATTTGCCCATCCCGCAGTCATGCCGAGCTTGTCAAACAGTCTTAAAACCCTCTTTTTCTCCTCCAACCCCGCCTCCCATTCATCCGTGACTTCGATATCCTCCTTCCGGAGCAGGTTGAACAGGTGCACCACGCAGTGCTTGGCGCTCATGGGCGGGAACGCAACCTGGGTGGCAAACCGCCCGCGCAGTCCGGCGTTGACCTTGATGAGCTCCTCCATATCGCCGTCGTAGCCGGCCAGCACCACGATCATCTTGCGCAGGTAGCGCGGTTTCGTCATGCAGTCCACCAGCTCGCCCACGGCCTCGTCTTCATAGCTTCCTCCCCCGCGGGGCCCTCGGCCCCCACCCAGCCGGTACGCCTCGTCGATGAACAACACTTTTCCCAGGGCGCGGTCGAACAGGTTGATGACCTTGGGCGCCGACTGGCCCATGAACTGCCCGATGAGATGACTGGCTGAGCACTCGACGACCTCGCTGGTCGACAGGAAGCCCATGTCGTAAAAGATCTGGCCGATGATGCGGGCCGTGTGTGTCTTTCCCGTGCCCGGCGGGCCTCGGAACAAAAAGGTGAACGGGATGCTCTTCCGGGGATCCTTCCCCCGGCGCCGCATGTTGGCTGCCATTCGCTGGTACCCCTGGAACTTGTTGACGACGTCCTCGAACCCGATGAGACCCTCGAAGAGCTCGAGGCATTTTCGGCTGGCTCTTGTTCCACGGTCCCATTCCGGGTCGAAATCTTGTCGCTCCAGAACCATGGGCGCCAGCTCGTCGTCGTCGTCGTCGTCATCGGCGGGCGCCGTGGCTGATGATGGAGCGGCGTCGTCTCCCGCCTTCTCCGCCGACTCCGCCGACACCTCTTTCTCTTTCTGCCTCCTCTCTCGGTAGCGCGCCTTGGCTTGGTTCAAGAGATTGTCGACGTCGCCGCCGTTGCCAAAGTTTGGCCGGTCCCTTGCCCGGCGGAGGACTTCTGCCGCCACTTCCATGGCCGGCTGATCCGCCGTGATCCCTTCCCGGGCCATCTTGAGCGCGAGGATCTCGTTGAGCCGCGTGTCGTCGTAGTCCTTGAACCGGAAGGCCTCCTCGAGTGGGAATCGCCGTCGGAGACCGGGGTTCACCTTCTGGAACATCTCCTCCATCGCCTCGGGGTATCCGAGAAGGATGACGCATCGGTCCTCGCCGGGCTTGTTGTGAATTCGGGAGATCAGGACATCGATACACGCCAGGCGGAATTCGTCCGACTCGGCCGATGTGCCGGCCCGGCTACCGTGGTAGAACATGTGCGCGTCGTCGATGATGAGGACTTTGCCGACGGTCGAGTCCAGGATCCGGCTGGTCTTGACCTCGGACTCTCCGATGTATTGCCCAATGAAGTCGCCGGGGCTGGTGTACATGACCTCTTTGGTTGATAGCAGGGCGATTTCGGCCACGATCTTGGCGTAGAGCTTTGCCACCGTCGTCTTGCCTGTCCCGGGCGGGCCTAGAAAGACGCGGTTGAGGGACGTCTTGAGGGGCTCCTTGCCGAGAATGTCCCTGCGGTAGTTGTGTTTGGCACGGTCCAGTAGCGCGCCGACGGCTTTCTTGACGTCCTCCAGGCCCACCATCTTGTCGAGTTCCTTCCAGGCCTCACTCTGGGGCCGGATGTCTATGGGCTCCGGCCCGATCATGTCCTCCATAGTGAGGAGGAGGGCGCCCTCCTGAAGAACGGTACCATCATCATAGGTCTCTTTCTCTGCTGCTGTATCCTTGTCCTTCTCGTCTGGATCGTCTTTCTCCCTGTCATTCTCACCACCCCCATCAGCGTCCTCGTCGTCGTCCTTCTTCTCGCCCGAGTCACCAACTTCTTCTGCGTTAGTCATTTCCCCTTTGGCCTTCTCACCACCATCAGCGTCCTCGTCATCCTTCTTCTCGCCCGAGTCGCCAACTTCTGCGTCAGTCATTCCCCCTTTGGCCTTCTCACCCCCATCAGTGTCCTCGTCATCCTTCTTCTCGCCCGAGTCGCCAACTTCTTCTGCGTCAGTCATTTCCCCTTTGGCCTTCTCTCCACCATCCGCTTGCTCCCGCTCAGCGTTGTTGTGGGTTTTCACATCTTTATTCTCCGCCTCCTCGTTCATGCCATCCTTGCTACTACCTTTCTCATCCTCGGCATCAACTTTCCTGCTATCGGTCTCGTCGTTGGCGTTCTCCGTGTTCTTCGTTTCCCCAGCCCGGTTCTCGATATTGGTTTCGTCCCCTTCAGCCTTCATATCCTCCGTTGTTGGGTTTCCATCCCGTCCGCCTTCGTTTTCCTCACCCGCCTCATCGCTATCGCCCTCCCCCTTTGTTGGTGGCTTGGCTTGGGCCTTGTTGAGGCGAGTTGATTGCCGATCCATGATCTGCTCAAATACAGTATTGAGATCATGGACGTTTCCAAACCCAGGCGTGCCACGGTTCCTGCCCAGACGCTTGGCGACTATTTGAGGACCAGCAGCATCTTTCCCGCCCTCGACTCTCAAGGCGTTGCGGTGGATGAGGCGGAGGAGGATGAGGCGGAGTTGCTCGTCGTCGTAATCCTTGAGATGCAGCCGCCGTCTGAACAGCCACCGGCCATGGGGCGTGCTTCCAAGGACTTCGGTGGTGCCCTCGACGTCGCCGGACAGTACCGTGGCAAACTTGACCGAGTGGGTATCTAGGACATTTAGGAGATAGGCAGCATAATCCTCATCCATGCCGTTGATGCTATCGATGAAAAGGACCTGGAAGTTTGTTAGTCAAGATCTAAACCAAGGGGGGCTTGCTTGCTTGAGCTCAACATATCGCGACTTACCGCTCCTTCTGCGTCCTCAAGCGTCGAATCAAGCGTTGAAACGAATTCGAGGCGCTGCAAATCATATCCCGACTTTCGTAGCCATGTGACGTCGTCATCGTTCGGCCAGACGTTGCACTCCTTGAGAAAGTCCCAGTAGAGCTTTGCGATTGTCCTCTTGCCTGCCGCCGGGAAGGGGGGCCCGAGCCTACTAGTTAGCGAGCGGCCTCCCAGTAGGTAGTTACATTCAACTAAAGCTCGAAGGATTCTGTAACTTCTCTTACCTGTTCCGGGGTTGCCCATGAGAACGAGGTTCAGGTCCTGCCTCTTCAGCTGCCCCCGCCGCTGTCGCGCAGCTTCAATGGTGGCCTTGATGGTGAGGAACTCCATCTTGACGTTCTCGAGCCCGACCAGGGACATGACTTTATCGAGGACCTCGCTCTTCTCGCCCAGCTCCTTTTGCCGAGCCCATTCTTTCTCAGCTGGCGACTTTTTGTCCTCTTTTGGAACTTGGGTACTATCAAGACCGTCGTCCGCCTTCTTTGAGTCATCGTCCTTCTTTAGCGCTTCAACCGGAATGTCATCAGTGTCGGCTTCTGACTCGTCATCTACCAAGAGTCCATCGTCTGAAGCAGCATCGAACGGATTATACGGCTTCGGCGGCTCCTCGTCTGCGTCCGAGTCGGATCCTGACGCCGCGTCTTCGTCAGGTGCCGGCTCGTCCTCTGGGACAGGATCGGCGGGCTCCTCCTCCTCTTGGTCGCCCTCAACATTGTCCGTTTTTTCTTCCTCGTCCTGGGCGACAACAGGTGCCCGTGGAACAAAGTCGACTCTCTCACTGCCCTTGAAAGTTTCAGATTTCACAAACGGCCACGAGCGAGACCTGATTCTTGCACCAGCAGGGGTCTCCTTCTGCGGGCAGCTCTCTGTTGGTTTTGTGTTGTTGAAGAGCCACCGAGGGATAAGCAATGTCTCGTCGTCTTCGAAAAGCAAGGTATCGGCGTCTTCGCTGAACCTGGACTCTGGGTGGGCAGTACCGGATGCTGCTGTGTCGTCGACCTTGCTTTCGGTCGGTATTGGAGGACTGCCCCTCTCAGGATCGGATCCCTGTGATGATGCATCGGACTCGGTCTTAGTGGGCGTCAAATTGAGCTCAACGCCCACTCCATCATCCTCCAGTAATGGGGTTTCCTCGGATGGCACATCGTCTGCTGGAGTGGGCGCAACGGCTTCCTCTTCTGCAGGCCTGAACTCGGGTGAGTCCCGTTCGGGTCCGGGCAGGTCAGGGTCATTTTCCGGTGGGGTTTGAGACATGTTTGGGACTGAATACTCGTAATTAGCGTAGGGTTAAAGTCGCCGTATCGGCCGAGGCTCTTATTGAGTGCAGTGCCGGGAGAGATCTAGAGAAATGGTGGCGGTTACAATATGGCTGTGGGCGGGCCCTCCCGATATCTGACAAACCACCAAGATCAACCTACCATTGGCGGAGGGAACCTAACACTGAGGGAGCCCAAGAGAGGGGGTGGCTCTCCCGGAGGGAGGGGGGGTATGCGTTGTAAAGGGGTTGGGGCAAGGGTTCACGCACGAGCGGGAAGCCAGAAAGGAACCAATACTAGTCTTTTTGGTCATGGTAGTAATACCGCTAACGTCCTGAGAGGCTGTAGGCAACAACGATTGCAGTTTCGGTGGTGTAAACATGCACTTGGCGCATTGCAAGGGGCGTCTGACACTGCAAAGATACGGAGCCTCGCTGCCGGTGGTTGGACAAAAAACACCGCCCCCTGCCCGCGGAGATGATTGGCCCCTTCTCACTCAGCTGAACAACATGGTTGGGTATCACTGGATATTTGCTGCGGCGTTGGTGAGGGCCTACCTGCGAGTTCTCGACCTGCTGGCAAATGCACCCCCCAGCCGAATGCCGATTCCGATCATCACGTTCACTCGTATTTGTCTAGCTCATCACTGGAAGACCACATCAACACCTTTGAAGTCGTACAAACCCTGCACGCGCCTCCACTTGAACTGGTTCTTCCTTGTCAGCCGCAGTCCCACCGGGTCGAGGCCATGCCACGACCGAGACGGCTTGCCCCCCGCGGCGATGGGCGTCAGGTCGTCGCAGATCAGTAGCTCCCGATCCTTGTCCTCGATGCCTTCGTGCTCTACCACCGTCAGGGACGTGCCCTGCCGGTAATCGAGAAGGACAATGGCATCTCCTCTTGGCGTGACCACTTTGAGCGGCGCCAACCCGCTGAGCATCAAGGTCTCTGCGCTGATGGGACGATCGATCGAGAACCCAGTCGTCCCGTCACCCGCCCGCCGCCGAAACATGGAATTATACGGCCCCCTCGTTGTCAGGATGCTCCCGCCACAGTCGTCGTGCAAGAGCTTCGCCAACAGTAATTGCTTGTCGACGCCGGTCGTGGCGGCCAGCTCCGACACGGAGCGGCATCGTACTCGCCACCGTAGGAAATCACTCCAGGTCCAGTGCTCGACCAGCACACTCCTGCAAATGAGAATGACGAAGGCGGCCAGAATCCATGCGTAAGACGCCAAGTTGAACGGATCCACCCCCTCGATTCGCTCTCCCACGGTGAAACCGATGGCCAGGCCACCGAGACCGAGGAGAATAGCCCCCAGCATGACGCTGGAGACATAAAACCGGGCGGATATTGTCACCGAGTTCTCATCGACAATCCAGTCTTTCATGTCCGCAGAGCAATCCCGGAGTCTCTCCTGGATCACGGCGCTCGGGCTCGCATCATGACCATGTCGGCTCCAGAATCCGGCACCCCATTTCCCCTCTCCCTTTTGAGTGAGCAGCCTACAGCGGGAAAAGCGCTGGTCGGCGAACGCCTTGGACAGACGAAGAACTTGTCGCTTCTCGGCCTCCTGCTTGAAGCTGCTCGTGTACAGTCGACAGAAGGCCCCAAACTGGCCTTCCTCAAACGGGGTGACCACGTCCTTCACGCTTCCGGCGAGCGCTATGACGGTTCGAAAGTTGGTAAAGCCGGACAAGAGGATGGGACTTGTCGCGATCAGAGGCACCATGGCAGCCGTGATGTCTGCCATGGAAAACAGTGGCACATTTCTTAGCTTTGAGAGCTCGATATAGTCGACGCCGCCGCCGGCCGGCGTCGTCTGCGAGGCATCTCGCCCTTTATACGCCCATTCCACGTAGGTGGCCGTTGCATCGTCACAACCTTGGGCCTGTAGCGAAGGGTGGTGCTCCTTGCCGCCCTCGGCCGGTGGAGGTGGTCGTTTGTCCAGCTCTTTGAGCACCTGGTCGAGCATGATGAAAGCTGGCTGCGCCGTGTTGAGGACGTCACGGTCGGATGAGGCAGAATACTCGAGATCGCGGTCTTGGAAGAGGACAGTCTGGATGGCACACAATCAGCGAGGTCCGGGGTTTTGGAGCCGAGGTCATGATCATCGGCGAGTCTCTTACCTTGAATCCCTCGTAACCTATCTCATAGACCACAACACACATTTCGTACGTCGTGGGTAAAAGACCAGACCGATTCAACAAGCGGAGAGAGAGGAGGATGTACTTCAATGCCGCGTTGATGCCGGAACGGTACTTGTTCTGGCTGATGCAGTACGAGCCCACGGCCGCGTCCTCTTCCGACGTCAGTCCCTCTTTGGTGTTTGCGTCGATCAGCCTCAGAGCTTCCTCGCACTCCTCCTCTTCCTCGGCCTCCGTGGAGCGGTGGCCATCGCCCGGAAAAGCCTCTAGCGTCTCCTCACCAGTGTCGGCAGCCACGGCGGCGCAGGCCGTGATGTCCACGAGAAGAAACTTGATCTTGGCAATCCGCGCCGCCAACACGGACATGACGTTCGTGATCCAAAAATCCCCGGAGGCCGTCTGACTGACGAGCCGCGCAATGACGGCAGAGATGTAGTCGACAAGCGCGAAGACGGCCTTCATGTGGGCCATGTCCAGCTTCGTGTCCTTGAGTCCGCGACGATTTGCAGCCACCTGAGCCCGGCGGATCATCTTTTGCAGTCGGTCGCGGCTGGCGATCTGCGGGCAGAACTCCAGATTGAGGCACTCATTGTCGAGAAGGCAAAGGTTGAGCGCCGTGGAGATGGTCGCCGACATTCTTGACAGCGCTTGATAGCCAGCCTCATCGCCCTTCATTGCCTCCAGCACGCCGCTGGATCCGAGGCATACTGGTGTGGTCGGGTCCCGAGCAACCGCTAGGAGCCTCCTGGCCTCATCCAGGCGCAGTTCATGCTCGACTTTGCTGCTGACATTGTATGCCTCCAGGCCGTCAAAGTCAAGAACGGCCCGGCCGTTCCTCTCTCTCCGCTCAAGTTTGCACTGGAAGGCCGCCTCAAAGGCAATCGGGAATTCGAGCGGCTGTCCTCTTTTTGGAAGCGTGCTGAGAGCCGGTTCCGAGGTCCCGGTCACCTCGCCGTTGCCGGGCGGATAAAACGTGTGGGCGCGTCTTGACCGCAAGCGCCGGCGCCAGAAGCGGCCGACTCGTTTCCCCGTCGCGGGGAAGGTATTGGTCCGGGATAGCATTGCGCTTGAGCCACGTCTCGACGCGAGGGGTTTGGGCGCAATGAGAAGCTCGGCGATGGAGCCGGCTTCTGGGGGGGACAGGGAGCCGCCCACCGACCGCGACGACGACGTTGCTGTCTGTTTGGCCATTGTTGTCGGGTTGACAATGGTCTGTCAAGAGAGAAAAGCATCGGACCGAGGACCGTCCTGACTGGGAGCAAGAACGAAGCTCGTGGTAATTCAGTAACGTACACAGTACAAAAGCGGGATGCAACCCCGTCGGGCATCAGCTAGGCTCTCGGCGACCATGTCTTTCAGCTGAGTGACTGCATTGTCATGAAGTGCCCGCAGAATGCTGACCTGCAGGCAGGAGAAAGACGCTCATAGGCCGCGGGCTGCCGAACGGCATCCGCGCCGATGGTATTGGTGCTAATTAGTGACAGGATGCGAAAGAGGAAAAGAGGTCTAGGTTCCCGGGGTCCAGACTCCAAGAAAGGGAAATGCAGCGCCCCAATCCCAGTGCCCAAAATTTATGCTCCTTCCACACCCAGGGTGGCTCCTGCTACCACTCACCAGCCGAACCAACGAGACTGTGAATTAATGACGCCGCCGCGACAGCCATGTCGGGTAGGTCTCACAGCAGGAGCCGCTGGTAGCGCGCATCCATTCATTTAATTTTAAGATTTTAAGACGACGAGCCTCACTCATTTGACCACACGCTCCCTCAGCTGCAATTTCATTATCGAGAGACACTGGCCTACCACACACAAAGACACAAAGATGACCCAGCTCCGGTCCGAGAATGAAGACGACCACGGGCTATCTGCGTATCTACATGCCTTCAAAAAGGCCCAAAAGGGGTTGAATGAGCCGAGCCGGCCACCCGAGTCGAAAGACGCCCCAGTCGATGATGGTGAGCCAGACCAGCCGGTCGGCAATGCTCCGGCCAGCAACAACTCCGAGGCCCAAGAGCAACGAGGGCCCGGGGTTCCCAAGATTCTGGTGCTTGATGAGAACTCAGAGCTGATCACCCCGGTCCGTCTTGGGGAAAGCCTTGAGCCGCCGAAATCTTTTGCCGAGATCGACAGACGTCGCGCCTCGCAGAACGACGACCTGGAGGTGGAAATTGCCAACCTGGTCGATGACGCCTACTCAGAGGCCGAACAAAGCTTCATGGAGACTCAGTCACGTCGGGGCCGTCCCAGCTGGTATCGCAAACGGGCCGGCTACGAATCCGACTCGGAAAAGGGCGACAAGGGGCCGAAGCCGGACCCCAACGACGAAACATATGATAGCGACCTTGACTCGGAGACGTCCCGGGATAGGGAGGGGGTCCGCCGCGCAACGCGGGAGCACGCCAAGAAGATGCGCGTCTTCCGCTCCCTGGCCACCAACAGGTTCGAAAACATGCTACTCGAATGCATCGTCAACACGGGTAAGGCGTTCCAGGTTGTCTATCTAGATATGTCTTCTTCCGGCATGGCATTGTGGGCTGATAGGAGTTGCATCTAGACAGCATCCCACCCAAGTATCAGAATATTTATGTGAATCCCGCCACCATCCGAGAGCTGGAGCGCGTGACACGGCTTTCGCTGGACAAACCAAAGGCATTCAGCCGCGGCGTCCTCAAGGGCAACCGCGTCACGGGTGCCATACTGTGGGGGCCGCCGGGCACGGGGAAAACCATCCTCGCCAAAGGTCTTGCCAAAGAGTCCAAGTGCAACATGCTCTCCATCTCGACGGCTGAGCTGTGGCAAAAGTGTCATGGCGAGGACGAAAAAGTCATCAAGGCCGTCTTCTCACTGGGCCGCAAGCTCTTCCCGTGCATCGTCTTTCTCGACGAGGCCGACGCCATGCTCGGTGCCCGCAAAGCCGGCGAGAAGCGGCACATCCGCTCCATGCTCAACCAGTTCCTGATGGAGTGGGATGGCCTCACGAGTGGCATGGACTCGCCCTTCATCCTGCTGGCCACCAACCGGCCGTTTGATCTCGACCCAGCCGTCCTGCGGCGTGCTCCTGTGCGCGTCCAAATCGACATCCCCACAATGTGGGAGCGAGAGCAGATCTTGGCGCTCCTGCTCGAGGGCGAGGAACTGGAGGAGGGGTGCAAGCCGTCCAACATAGCCAGTTTGACGCACAAGTATACCGGCTCGGACCTGAAGAATCTCTGCGTGACGGCCGCAACACTGTGTGTCGACGCCCAGCCATGCGATACCGACCAGCGGGTCCTCACAACGGACCACTTTCTGGAGGCGAGGAAGTCGGTGAGGCCGACGCAACTAAACAGCACCATGAGGAATGAGTTTCGGAAGTTTGAAGGAAAGAAGGACATGGACACTGGCCGTCGCGGCCACCGTGATCGGCATGATGAGGACGACGACTAAAACTACACATGCCAAGTAGGCGCGATAGGGACGTTCTACAGCTCATCAATACATACATCATCATCAATCATCATTCCCTGATCTAGGCATATGGAAAGAAAGCCCGTGGACGGGTTATTCGGGTTCTACAAGCACCAGAGGGCACTGTACAAGTGTATACAGACCCAGGCAGATAGATGGATGAGAGCCATGGAACATGGATGACAGAGACAATCACTCAGACACCCCAAGTTTTGCACCCACAATTGGCCAGGATTAATCTTCCTGACCTTCAATTGCTCCATTTTAAGAGCAATCATCGTGCCTTGTGCTTGGCTACAGGTTTCCACCACCATCCCGCCCTATTTTTTCACCACCCGTTCCTCGCCCACTTCGTAGGTACTGTACCTATATATATAAAGAACAAACCAAAAACGCCCCCGGGTATGCTTGCTATGTCCGCAACCGACCCCCCCAAACACCGACGCCATAACCCCTTCCCTGATGATATCAGAACAGAACAACACATAAAACCCCATACTTTTTGTTACCCCCAATACCCATGCGAGATATGCCCCCCAAACCCAGCAACCACCAACAACCACCCATTATCAAAACCCTCCCCCCTCATCATCAGTAGCCGTATCCTCCTGAAAACTCCCTACGACCCCACCACCCCCCCTAACCCCCCCAAGCCTACTCCCCCCCCCATCCTCCTCCTCCTCTTCTTCCTCTTCCTCCTCCTCCTCCTCCTCCTCATCATCCTCCCCCTCCTCCTCCTCCTCCTCCTCAAGATCCCGACCAAGCACCGCCATCGGCGACCACGCAACATAGCTATTCTGCAGATCCAGCCAGCGCTTGGCAACAGGCAGCTGGAACGGGTCAAAGGGGAAACACGCCTCCAGGTGCGTCCACTTTTCGTCGTCAAACTCGAACCCCGTATCGCGGAGGGCGCCGCCCGTGGCATAGCTGCCTGTGAAGAACTGGGAGAGGTGGACGGATTTGTTCTTTTCGATTTGGGGGTAGCTAGATAAAGGGGGGAACGAGAATTGTTTAGTTCACTACCTGAGAAAAAGGGAAGAAGAGTGGGGGGAATAGGTAGAACTAACATGTAGATGAGTCGGAGGTGGTGTGAGAGGCGGGCGAATTCGTCGACAATTATCGGGGAGCAGCATTTGAGAGGCTTTTTTTTTAAAGGGATATCATGTCAGCAGAGCATTCGAGATGGCAGTCGGCAAGAGGGTACGGCCCGCGGCTTACATTGAGTTTGCTTCCGATGTTGGCCTGCAGTCTCGACTTCAGCCCCGCCATCCACGGGAGGTCCTGCCCGATGAATGATGCCGGGTCGTCCCAGTCAAGACTGGGTGGCAACAGGTCTCGGTCGATCAGGTCGCGCCAGCGGAAGCAGAAGATCTAGAGTCAAGATTAGGACACGGCGGGATAAAACAACCGCCCCTTGATGTCGCAACTTACATAGAGCAAGCCTTGAAAGTACGCACTAAGAGAGTGTTAGCTTTCCCAAGACACATGGCGCGTTGCACAAGGCACTCACTAATACTGGCTGTACCGCCTCACGTCCGGACCGCGACAGCTGGTGTGGATAGCGCGGTAGTGGTCCATGTAGTCAAGGAACGTCTTGGTGATCATCTGCACCTGCTCGCTTTGAACCCTGGCCCCGCGTGCAGTGAAGCTTGCCAAGTAAGCAACCGCAGCCTGCTTGACGACCGGAGGCCGGTTCGACTCGAACCTGGTAGATATTAGCGCCCTGTGGTCGTTGACATCGGGTGGGGTCGGGCAGGGGCAGCCTACGCAATATTGAACAGTGTCCCGATAAACATCTCCATGAGCTGGTCAGACTTTAGGGCAAATTTGAAAAGGAGATACTGTGTGTGGCGCGACTTGAGATGCTGTACAACCTGTCAGCCTCCGCCTATGACTCGTACTGACCGAAATACATACCGGGAGAATGACATTCGAAAAGTCGCTCAGCAAATCCTGGAACGCCTCGATGGCTTCCGGGGTGTCCGGATCCTCAAAGACGGGGTTGTAAATCGAAAACAGCAGATCGAGGATGGCGTCCATCGTCTCCAACTTGCTCTTGATTGTAAGCACGCGCTTAGTCTGCTCGTTCAGATCGTCATCGTCGCTCAGCACGGAGTCGGCATCGCTATCGTCGTCTTCGTCTTCATTCTTGACGTCCGAGGCCTCGAGCTGCCGCAGTACCGCCCTCGTGGTCTCGTCGTCGTCGTTCTCCAGATCAAGCGTCATCTCCACATCTAGCTTGACTAGCCGCGAGAGAATGAGCTCCATGAGATCCCGCTCGAGCTCGGGTCTCGCCGCCTTGAGGTGGAGGAGGTGGTCGATGTACTCCATATGCGTCGCCTTGGATTCCTCGGTGAAGGGGAACTTGGACGCGACCAAGCTGAGAATCATGTGTTGTCCTGCTGGGAAGAGTTCGAGGAGGTACTTCAGCCCCACGTGCAGCCACTTCTTCTTGGTCTCCGGGCCGACGGGCGCGAAGCCCGTAACGCTCGACGTGTGCCGTGTCTCGGTGAACTTGTCGACGATCATGGTGAGGACCTGCGTAAAAAGCGACCCTTGCACCGACGAAAGCGCCGCCAGCAGCTGGATGTACGCCCTCGCAAAGCTCTCGTCCCGCTCTAGCCAGGCACACCGCAGAACGCTCCTCAGCAAGCCGGCACACGACCGGCCGAGCAATGGTACACATGCCGTCAACGCAACAACGTAGACAATCAAGTCCTGCGGTTTTGTTGCCTCTTCGTCGTCATCATCATCATCATCATCATCGGGCGTAGGCTGCTTCGGTTTCGGCGAGAAGATGTCCTTCAAGTTGTCGTAGTCCTCGTCGTCGCCGCGGCTGTGCCCCTCCAGCGCCTGTCTCACCTCCCGTTTTGCTTCCTCCAAGCTCTTGCCGCTGATTTCCTTCACCATGTTCAAATCTTCATTGAAGACGACTGTTTTTTTCTGCCTCTTGGCTGGGGGCTCATCTTCGTCTGCCGCGTCCGCGTCGTCGGGTCGTGATCGCGTGCCTAGGACCGAGGTGGGCTTTCGGAGAATTGGTTTGATTGGGGAGGAAGTGGCGGTAGGCGCAGAGCTGCGCGCAATGGACGACCGGGTCGTCATGGTGGGTTGTTTCCGCTGGTCGCTGGGCGGGCGAAGAAATTGTGCCGTAGCAGTCGTCTGCTTCGGTGGCAGAATCGACGGCGAGATGGGGGAAAGTCGAGACAGGTCAAGGAGTAGACGGGATTCGGTGGTGTGGCGAGTTGAAGGCTTCCAATAGCTGGTTCGACATAGTTGTTTGTTGCTACGCGCCCGATGGTGGTAGGAGGGGGTGGAAGCTGCTGCCGGCAGTCTTGGTTCTTCTGAGCTTTCTGCCGCTGTACCCACCCTCAGCCACCTTATCGAAGGAAAATGTTGACATATTTTTGAAAACCGACGGCTGTTTTCCCCGCGAATGGCACGTGCACAATGGGGAGTGGTGCCTGGTTCAGAAGGCGGTCAAGCATCTCAACCACGGCCGAACGCTCATTGGCTGCAGGTTGGGGCTCTGGTTCACCGTTCAGGCTGGTGTGTCGGTCTCATTCGCAGCCCGAGAAACCTGCCTTGAGCTTTTGCCCATAAAAGTTCCCTGTCTGCTCAGAAGGGGCCAGAACTAGCAGCTATGAGGACAAGAAACCGCACCCTTTGAACAACAACGAAGACTAGAAGAAGCTGTCGTTGTGGGGAGGGTGAAAACGTGAATCCGGACCGGGTAGTTACCTTGTGGAAACGGAATAGTAAGAAACTGAGCGGGGAGGGAGGTCGACCGTTTTCATCCTTAGAAAACGTCTTCAACACGTTACCAAAGCTTTGTTGAGTCAGCAATTTGGACCTACTCTAAGGTAGTTAAAGTTACGTCTTGGCAAATTGCAACCGAGTTCCCAACTGGGCATGCGGGTAAATTCATACCTTATACTGGACGGAGTATACTAATGCTTATGCAGGTACTTTCCAAATGCCTACCTGGATATTGTCAGCATTGGATGGGGAGCAATTAGAGAATGTCTTGGAGGTGGAATTGGCGAGTAGCTGGACTACTCTTGGATTAGTTGATTGAGGAGCTGGATTTCTCTTGGGATTAGTTGGATAGAGTAGCTGGACTATTCTAAAGCAAGGCTAATTCCGGTCCTAGAGACCTTGTCCCTTCGACGCCTTCGGCACAGTCATTCTTCGTCTCGCGACGCTCCCCCATTACCACTTTCGGTTCGAGGACAAGTTCTCCGCCATCCCCCTCCCGGGCAACTACGCGAATATACTCCGGGTTGAGGCCGACGTCCTCTATACGGAGGCGGTGGTTGAGGTAGAAGAAAATCGCATTCAGTGTCCCGTCCTTCGTCCACCGACCAATGGGCTGTAAATCCTCACGAACAGCTTCAGTCGAGCCAAAAATCTCTTTGCTGACCAGCTCGGCGATGATCAAAGCGGTGGCCTTAAGTGCCTTGAGAGGATTCTGAGGGGTCATGAGATCCTCGAAGTTACCTAGGGTTGAAACAGGCTTGAGGGTGGATGAAAGCGATGGAGTAGAGGGAGTGGGATAAAGAGTTCGACCTAGATTGGTACCTCGAGGTCTAGCTGCAGAGCGGGATCGAAGTGGAACGCCATGTCTATGTGAAGAGAAGAAACTAATGTTACTACTCAACTACCATTATAACCAACGGAAGTATAAAGGATGGAATAGGATTAGGTACCTACTGAGCCAAAATGAAGTGTGGGTGTGGTGCTCGAATGTTGAGAAGGCTTAACTGTTGAAGTGTGCAGCTTAAAAGGACTCGGCTGCAACCGTTTCTTTTACTGGATAGAGGACTCGGAATGGATAACGAACGTGTATGCATGTACTCCGTACCTGTCGGGGGTCGAGGTCATGCGCCCAAGGGCGCGCCCAAAAAGGACATGAGGCAGCCGGGCACGCATTTTGGATCATACATAACGTTCTCTGATTTCAGCCCCCAACCCTTCACCAACTGCATTCCTTCATCCTGGCCGCAGCACTGCCGCATGCCTCTGCGTGACGCATCTCTCCAGACCCCCACTCTGAAAAGGTTCGCCGGACTGAAGGTGTACAAGTAACACAAAAAGGGTACTAAGATTCGGTGAAGCCAAAGGGTTCACGGCAAGATTGTCTCCACAGTGACTAGAAGGGCGTTTCGAGCACTGCACTGTATGTGCACCAGGCGAGATTTTGCACACTCCCTCCATTGTTGAGGAGTCGGAGGGATGAGAATTATGAACGAAGCCATTTTTACAATGCTCTTCTATTTTCAGGACAAGGGTACTTTATTCTCGATTCAAAACATTGCGCAAAACCCTGGGCTACCAAATTACTTAACCTTCCGATCTCAGGGGGGCTGAGAGCCGTTGACTGGTGCTATACGAAGTAACGCCTGGGAAAATCTACCGCCATTCCAGAAATTAACCCTCACCCTGCCGAGTCTTCCCATCCCCAGCCCCGCCCCAAGTTGCCCCCATTTCCATACCTAACCCTATTGTACTCTCTATTGTACTCTCTGTCCGGTGGCACAGTACCAGTAGAGAGAAACCAACCTGGACCGGCCCGTACTTATACACACGCGAAGAAGACGAAAACAAAATAAAACAGACACTCTTTCAGCACGCGCAGGCTTTGCCAAGCTCCGATCGGGGAGATCAATAGTCTGCCCCAGCACCGTTATGCCCCGGCTGAGCGCCGTAGAGGTTGTAGCCCTGTCCGTCTCCGCCTTCCTGCTGGCCCGGGAGACCGGCGCCGAAACCGCCGGCCGAGTTCGAGCCACCGGCGGATCCGTAGCCTTGGCTTCCGGGCCGAGCCTGTTGGTTATCGCCCCTGTTGGACTGGGACTGCTGTGGTAACATTAGTAAAGCGTCTTGCGCGGGGATAGGCAAAGAAAGGGTGGACCTACCTCCCGGTACTTGGATAAATAAATCTTGAGTGCCTCGGCGTAATTCTCGAACCCGAGAGAGCTCATGGCAAAGAGAATGTCCTCTCCATTGACGGTTTTCCTCTTTTCCTGATGGCACTTCTCGGACGCTGTGATATGTCAGACTCTTCGGTCTAATCAGAATGCACATCTCTGGGGGTAGCATACCCTCGCTAGTGATGAACGAGATGAACTCGCTCACACACTCTTGCATGCACTCCTTGGCCTCTTTGGCAATCTTGGCATTCTCGGGGAGCGCCGTCTTCATGATGCGGGCCACTGGCGCAAAGTTGCGAATGTTAGCATCGTAGACCTCAGCCTTGTCTGTTTTTGACGACGACGACGAAGCGCGAGGCGCTTGCGGCGACGCGGGCGACGCGGGCGACGCGGGCGACGAGTGGCCCGACATGGACCGTGAAGCGGCCGCTGGCACGCGCGGTTGTCTGATAGGTAGGGCAGAAGCGACGCGCCAGTCAAGGAGGGTCTCGCCGCCATGCAAGCGAAGCGCAAGCGTCGAGGGGAGAGGGCCGCCACGGTAAACGCACGCGAATCATGGCGAGTGGAAGCATCAGAGAAGCATGGAAAACAGGAGAAACATGACATACCATTGGCTATGGGTAACCACCGGTCCTGCTCTTTAACCTCGAACTCATAGCCGAGCCCGGTCGAGTGCGGGTCCTGAGGGTCGTTCATTTGTGCTTCCTCGTCACCCGACGGTGCACCTTGTTCGACATCCTTTGGATTGGATTGGGGGGAGTCGGACATATTTGGCTACCTGCAGCGGCTGCTGGCTTCTTGTAAATTCCTTGGACTGCCAGCTCGCACAGCTGGGATAGAGTGGGTGATGTGTCGTCGGACACGTTGCAGGGTTGTAGGGCGTGCGGCCTCTTCCCTCTGACGGCTTGACCTGCAAGTGCTGCGTCAAGCGGTAACCTCTCCTCGCGTCAAGGTCCTTTTCTTACTGGCTCCCCTGCCCGATTTTCAGGCTGTAACAAGGAAGCCTTGAGGGGGGGCTGGCTTGAAGGTGGGGTGGAGGTAGGTAAGAGGGGCCAAGGGGTGGCGATGAGACGGCCGGCAAGGAGGCCGAGACTTGGTAAACCGAGCCCGATGGGGTACCGTGGGGTGAGCCGCACCGGTGGGTGGGCGCAAGGGGGCGTGGGATGCGAAACTGCGGGCCCTGCCACGAGTGGTCGAAAGAGGAAGAGGATCACTCTAGAGTGTCTACTATCGCTGCCTGCCGGGCTGCCTTGCTGCAAGAACTTGTCTTGTGGTTGCTGCAGGTCGGGTGGTGGGTAGAGAAGGCCGGTACCAAGTCTGAGGAGTGATCCGATCGGTCGGCTAGCTGTGTTCCGTGTCGCCGGGCTCAACTGCGTGTGGTGTGCCTCTCTGTACTAATGTGTTGCGGTTACACTAGACTGCGATGCGATAGCCCTGTTGGCTGGGTGTGGTCGGCACCGGGCAGGACGGCCTCGGGTTGCGGGGCGAGGAGATTGGCTGTGTTGCCACGGCCTTGATTGCGTGCCTCGTGGGATAACTGCAGAGTCGCGTCAGAGACCGGTGCTCGCCCGGGGGGTGGGAGGTTTGCAAAATGTCTGCGTGACAAGAAAGCGGAGTCCAACAGCAGGTGGTGTCCGTCCCCGCTACCGGCGACGCGCCGCGCACCGATGCGTCGCGCTGCCATGCCATGCACACATGGCTACCAGACGTACCTGGGCTGCTTGTACCAGTGACAGCGACAGCGACGGTTCGGTCGGGCCAAATAATATGGGGCTGTCTTGTGTCTTTCTGATTCTTAATGGTGGTGTCTGAGCTGGCGACGAACCTCGTGTCGTCTTGGGGTCTGCGATGCACGGGAAACTGGGATGCAAGAGGCTGCAGCGCACACGCGTGGGGTTGGAAGATGGAGGTTGGGTGAAGAGAGGAATGCGCGGGAGAAGCGGGTCTTGACCCACCTCCAGCTACCCCAGTCACGACAACATGGAAGCTCCACCGCCAAGAGTGGGCAGCTTTTGATCTTGACAACTGGAACCTTTTGTCACTCCAAGTACCGAGTACCCCCAATCCTTCAACTTTATCGGCGTTTTCAAAGATTTAAAATACCTTTCATCCATATTCTTGTCCGGGAACAACGCCCGAGAAACCCTTGATCCCCCAGTCCTTTATTTGAGACCAACATCGGGGATTTCGGGACTCCCGGTTCAACTGGGGCTGAAGGTGGTGGGGGGTAGAAGTTACCGGCTGCAGCACACCCCCCATCCAAGGGTCTAAGACAACTGCGGTTTTCCCTCATCACATGGAACCCAGAGAGAGAACCAGTTGCTCTTCGTATCCCGGATCCTGGAGTATACATTACGCACTCGATACACACAGTTTTAATAGTTCATAAGCAAAAAGGGATTGTGTAAAAAGCCCAGAGTGGCTAGTCCGCTGCAACACAGGCTCGTTACTCCATCTCAATCCGCTCCCGTCAAGAGCGGTGAATGCCGGATGGCGCATGGGAACTGCGAATCCTTCGTTTTCAGCACATGTTGCGTATTCACTCCACAAGTCTTGCCGAGATGATTGCTCAAAGTCAAGACATCAGAGCCTGGACATCAGCCTGGATGTGGTGATGTCGTGGGCTCGAGGCGCTAAGGATCTCTTGGCGTCTTCTAACGTTAGTTGGGGGGCTGAAGGTGGTGGGGGAGGGTTGTGGGTGATTCGACAATTGCTGTTCGCAAGTAAATATGCAGGCAGGAACGGGAGGGAAGGCTGACAGCAGCCTAATGGGTCGGTCGACAGGACGGGTCTTGGGTCGAGAGGCTGGGCTCGAGAACCACGACTGGTTCGGGCGGGCTTTTCTGTTTGGCCGTTGGCGAGTCGTCAGGAGACCTAAGTGGTGGTAAATCCCCTGGTTTTAAGCCAATGGGAGGATTTAGGGATGGGATAGCGGTCTTATTGGAAGAAAATGCCACTTGGATTTCCAACATCTGGGGTCTGGTATCCAGATCAACCGCAAATCCCCAGGCAAACTCGAGGAGGATTCCTCTTGTTCCAACACGTTTCTGGGTGTCACCCTTGGGGCAGTGAACGGAGCAAATTTGACCAGGACACACCACAGTAACCAGTTTGGGTATTCTTCGTCATTGCTGCCGCAGTCTATCAAGTCCCTCTCGCCCCACCCCACTTCGAAACAGCATGCCCAATCCCGTCGCGGCCCAACCGTCTGGCCGGGCTGCCGGTTGGGCATCGCGACACACCCATGTAGGTAGCTGCTGCAGTACGAACAGCATGGTTTTGTACAACTCAGCACACCTTCGGGATAATAAAGGGGGCAGACTCTTTGGGTGCCATCAACATCGGCTGGCAGGCTGTTGCTGTGGTCTTGCTGGGCTGTTCGGGTCCCTCTCCCGTGTGCGACCGCTTTGACCTCGTTAAGCTGGGATGTGGGAGGGCGTCAAGACGCCAGTGTATGAGCCGTCTTCCCAAGATGAATACCTGGCTTTTCCTCCGCTCGATCGGCACAAGTTGGCCACACCCCCAGAGTCTGATGATGGCGGGACACCTCGGGCGGCGTCGAAAACACTTGTCCCGGGAGCTGCACTTTCATGACTGCACAACCTGAACGTTGTTCTTTTTCTGCAAACGAGGTTAGACCGGTGTCATGACGACAAAGGCGGGGCACCCCCTCTGCCTACCTTCCATTTTTCAAGCTCGTCCTGCTTGGTCTTGTACTGCTTGACGAGGTCGTCCAGGACCTTCTTCAGCCCTTCCGCGTTCGTCTGCAGGGTGGGGACAACATCCTTGACGGTCCTCTCCACCAGAACGCCATTTATCATGCGGAAGCACTTGCGATCACCCGCAAGGGGCTCCAAGGTTTCAAGAACAAGTCTGTCGACGCGGTTAGCGATGGGCGGTGAGAAAGCAGCATCGAGCGGTGTGATGAGAGCCAAGGCCATGCGCCGCCGTATGCTAGAATAAACCGGGCCGGTCCAGTTTCCTGGAATCGACAAGAAGAAAGTTTCTTTCTTACTTGTGCTCCTCGGCTTCCTGCTCAACATCGCCAATCTTCTGCGCAAGTTGCTGGAGTGTGTTTTTGTAAGTGCTGTATTGCACCTGGAGGTCTAAAGGAAGTAGTCAGAAGCTGGTTCTCGCAGTGCACGTACAAGCGTCTCACCTTGTTGCCTCTTGGCCGGGACTGCTTGAGATGCCATGGCTGTTGTGTCAGATACAGATAACTCGACCGTTCTCTCAGAACTTTGACGTTGTAGGGTCGCTGAATGGACCCCGCTGGAGTGGCTCGTGAGTGGTAAAGTCGCTGTGGCCCCTGTGGGTCAGCTCGAGGTCAGCAACTTGAAAAGACGGGTGGTCAAAGCTTCCAGGTCGTCCCACTCCGGTCCGAACATGCGCCGCCGTCTTGAATTTCGGAACTGAATCGTACGGGTTTGCCGTCATCTCGAAAGGGAAACTTCCAACGACCTGCGCGATCCCACAGCCACCGAGGCCCTCTCTCACAATGCACCCCCTATTACATACCAAGGACAACACTGGTAAGCGCTACTCGTTTTAAACTAAAGCGGGGCATCAGGTTTCCCTAACACAGTTCCGAACCAGGGTGCGAGCAGGTCATGATTGCGCTCGAGGAGTGCCACGCAAAGGGCTTCGTCTGGAAGGCGGTCGGCATGTGCAACGACGCCAAGCAGCAACTCGTCCAATGCCTCCGGGCGGAGCGGGCAAAGAGTCAGAATTCAAACCGGAACGACGTCCAAGACAAACGCTCCAAGATACGGCAAAAGTGGAAAGAGATCGACGAAAACTCCTGAACACCGTGTTCCTTCCACCACCACGATTGTTTCTTCGAGCGATACCCCATATTTCGAATCCGGCGATCGCGTGGTAACTTTGGGCAGAGCTGGGGCCGGAGCAAAATGCTGCATCACGAATTCAGGGCACGCGGGCCGTTGTACGATACGATACGTCCAGGCAAGCGGCGGTTGTGTATAACATGGAACTGCGGAAAGCCCGCAACGCCCCGGGGTTGTACTTATGATATCTCCTATTCATCCATCCTGACGCACCAGAACCCCGTCTCTCCCTCTTCTCTACCACGCGCGGCGGAACGCATCGCCAAATGTAACCAGTCCGTACGCCGCAAGCAGGGACAACATGATGGGCACCGGCTTCTGGAGACGGATCGCCCGGGGGAATGAGGACCCGCCCAGGACGAGAGACGCGAGCAGACCCAGCTCGACACCGTAGGGCTCGTTGCTGGCGATGCGGTAGCCGCCGAGGCCGTCTGGGTGGGTGGCATACAAATTAGCGCTGATACAGCTTGGAAGATATGTACGGCGAGTTAAGGGAAGGGAGCTTACAGAGCAGGCCGACCGCTGTCCCGGCGATCAGGCTGGGTTTGCTGTTGGTCCGCAGGAATCCGATGGCTCCGCCGGTGGCCGTCAGCGCGGCGAGAACGTATGAGGGGAATTCCAGGCCCTGCGGCGGTGTTAGTGACTAGAAGCTTGCTGCCCCTGTGTTTCGGAGCGTCAATACCATTTTGAATTGCAATTGGAAGTCTGATGCCGTGTTAATGTCGTCGTTGGTGATGGTAGCAGCCGAGGTGTTCTCAAAGCTGACGGAGCTCTTGGAGGTCCGCACCTTGCCGTCGGGTGCTTGGGTAAGCCAGGGGTCCGATGCCGAGCAAAGGAAAGTGGGGTGGCACGTGGGTGGCTGATCGGTTTCGTCATGTTGTTCGTGACATCGGCAACAACCTGGAACTTCGATCGTCTGAAATCATGTAATCTCTCTTTACGGTTACCAAAGGCACTACCATACCTATTCTAGATATGGTTTCTCTAGATCCAACCACATGTTCCACATTACTAGAAACTGTGTCAAGGTTTTCCAGTTTGATGCCCGGTCACTCATCGAGGAGCCCTGACCCGGTCCGTCGCTCCCGCTTCCCGCACCGGCACCCGACACTCCAACCGCCCGCTGGCGTGATGGGTCGTGGCTGGGCAAACTCGGAAAGACGGCTTGCAAATTTCTACGGCCTCGAGAGAACATAATAAGAATCCCGGGAAGAGTTCTTCAGGTCTGCACAGTAACTAAATTGCCCCCTTAACGGAGCGGAAATATTGGTATCTCCGTGGGAATACATACCCGTGGACCTCTGCAAGGGTCGCAGGGGCAGCGCCATGGGGCTGTGCTGGAGAGTTTAGTGTGACATGAGAGGGTTTTCATCCCCGTGCATGAACCAAGCTTCTTATCAAAGCACTCACTCCAAAAGGCTGAAATAAACTTCCTGTGCAAAGAAGCAATCCAGAGTGTTCCATACCTTGGCTGAGTGGCGAGTGGAGGCCTGTCGAGATTTGCGCTAAGCAGTGAGCGACCTAGGTTTCAATGCATTGGCCTGGTCGCGGCCGGAATGTTGGCTGGCACTAATAAGATCGCATCAATCTGGAGAGTATGAAATTGGGAGTATTAGTCGCGGTATTTGATTCAAGCAGGGAAAATGCCTTGCCCTTTGATGCCGCTCTGCAGAGAGGCTGTGAAGGTTGCGGCCCTCAAGATGGAGAGAACGCCTCGTCCACGAATAATGGGACCGCAGTCGGCCCCACATCGAACAACCGCGGGGTCGGGTCTCTTTCAATTCCGCCCGCAACTCTGCCCAGTCAGCAGAAATCGCACAGCCTCAACAATGGCCCAGCAAGCGCCAGACATTCGCCAATCACGAACTACTCGATCTCCGGACGAGATTCATGAGCAGCAACCCCGTCTCGAGAGCCCCCGCGAGCAAGGGCAATCGTCTCGGTTCTACTTGAGCGAATTGGCATTTCACCCGATCCCCCGACCTCGGATGGGCCCTGCTGCCTTGGGGCGGAACAGCGGGCGTTCTCTGCTGTGGCTTCGAAAGCCCTCACCGTCAGATGTCGTGTTGATGGTGAGCCACACCAAACACACCTTGGACAGTGGTTCACACAGACAACAACAGGCGGACCGCATACCTACTCGCCTTCCCATCTGTTGCGCCTAGTCGAACAGCCTACCCTGCAGACTACCTCCTCCATATGGAAACTGGTTCCTGGACTTCCTCCAGTCGAGCGCAGACAGAATCTAGAGTTGTTGCCGACCGCCTGGAGTTATTTGTCTCTTATTCCATCTCCTCATTTAGGGCGCCATTTCCATGTTTCATGGCTTCAAGTTAGGTACCTAGCCACATTTCGCCGGCTGTTGCTACCCTAAACACTTGATGCGCTAGTTAGCTCAAGGCTCGGGAGCGCAGCCGCCCTGCGCCTCACCCCCCCATTTTTTTCCCGCCCGGGGACCAGGCGAGGCGGCTCGAAGCCGACTTACTACCGTATAAACTCGTTAAACAGGGAAATAGGTTGTGGGGTCGCCAGGCTGAGGCAGGCACATTGCAGCCAATCCAGCCCACCCAGACAGACTTTGATACCAGGGTAACATGGTGCCAGCTTCAGGGCTGGCCTGTCTGGGTGGGCTGGATTGGCTGCAATGTGCCTGCCTCAGCCCTGGCGACCCCACAACCTATTTCCCTGTTTGACGAGTTTATGCGGTAGGTGTGACCCTCGCGCGCCCCCAGACGGCTGAGCTGCTTCACCCACGGTCGCTCCTTTAGTTACTCTCTGTACCTCGACCGCTCCGACAATCGCTTGTCCCCTGGAATTATTTTCTTTCTCGGCAACCATTGTCGGACAGAAGTGTGGCCGACCGCGACGCAACTTACCTACAGGTACATACAGTAGGTAATTCTCAGCTCGTGCCTCACCCCGCCGCGCGCAGCCGCACCCGCCATGATTGTCGCCTAAATCTCCCCACGTCCAGAAATCGGGAGCTGCGCACCGCATCCGCGCCCTGCTTTCCAGGTTCTCACACCGCGCTGGGGCATCCCATCCCTGGGCACAATATATACTCGCCCTCCGGGCCACCTGACCCTGCCGCTGCAAACATGTCTTCGACTTACACCTTGTATCCGCCCGGCCCCGATACTACCACAGCCCGCCGGGACCAGCTCGAGCAACCCCGCAGCATCCCAACACAAGACCCTCAATACCTCAACCCTTTCTCGCCCCAACTCGGGACCAGCACACACACGCCCGCCGAGGCCGTGTCACCCCTCAGCGTCCACTACCAGTCCAGCGAGTTCAGCGAGGCAGACGACCTCTTCTTCGGCGTCAACTTCAACTCCCTCGAGGGCGCCTCCCCGTCATTCTTGGACGACGACATCCTTCAGTTCGATGGCAACGCGCCGCTTGCCGACAGCATAGACATCCACGCTGCGCCCACGAACACACAGCATGTGCGCCAGGCCGCACCATACCTACCGCTGAGCCCCGACAAGAGCCCTTCCTTGCAAGGGGGATCACCCAACGGGCGGCCAACGGACGACGCGGTTACACGAGGCGTGTTTTCAAACCTATCCCGGACTTCGGTTGCGCCCCGGGAGTTGTCGCTGAAAGAAGAGTTCTCCCCGGCGCCAGTGAGCAAGCACACCAGTTTCCAGCTAACGCCAAAGACCAACGGCAGCGCTGAGTCCAGCGACGACGGCCTGGCCCAGGCTTCCGCGATGCAAAGCCCCCGTGTTACGGTTTCCCATTGGGATAGGGACAATACTGGAGGACCCGGGGCATCGAATGACGGACTTGGCGGTCCTGCCTTCTCGACGACCCGCGATGCCACCGGCCAGTGGATCCCAAATCAGGCCACCGGACAAAGTGGTTTGGACCCTGTGGGCCGCTCTGCAACTCAGATCGAAAGCATAAACGACCTTGCATCCCAGCGAAAGTTGGATGAGCGGAACCAGGAGGTCGATAACTGGCTGGAAAGTTCGGCAGAGCCTAGGCAGCCCGTGCCTGAGCTAGAGAATGGAAACGACAACATCCCCGAACGAGAGATTGCCATGGGCCATATGACAGAGAACAAATACGTGCCTGGGCAGACGTACTACGCCGAGACCGGGGGCGAGCTGACCCATGAAGATGTGGAACTCATGCGCCAGGGGCGCCCCTGGAACGACGCGCCCGTCTCCTTTTCCGTTTTCCAGTCGTCGGCATCCACAAGCCACCAGCCTCAGAGCTCCCAAGCTGCCATGGAGAAATACCAGCGGATGTGCCGGGACAATGATTCGTTTGTGTCGAGGGCAGCCACCTGGGGAACTCGGCGATTCAGCTTGCCCAGCATGGATGCCGACGTCCAAGTCGCTGGCAATTTGCTCAAGAAGCTCTCCCTCAGCCGAGGGCATAGCCGGCGGCCGAGCCTTTTAGAGGGGATTCGCAGCCTTGTCAGAAAACCGAGCGTCAGCTCGACCAAACGCAATCGGCCTGAGCCCGACGATGCCAGCTCCTTCATGACCGAATCTTCAATGGAGCGGAAGGAGAGCCAGGCCACGCTCGCTCCGCCGAGTCCTAAACCAGGGTGGACTAGGAAACAAAGCGTCCCAAGCATCAACACTGCGTTCGTCGACGTTGGGAGCAGGGTAGCCTCCATTGGCACAACCCATGCCCGAACCGGCTCCGTCAGCGCGACTCCCGTCACATCGCCCAGAAGCCCGAGTGGCCGCACCCTGAGCGTGAAGAGGCCCCTGAATCGTCTACGGAGCAAGTCCGAGACGTCTGGCATTATCGACCTGTGGAAGAGGGACGGGGGGCCGCCCGTGTCGAACCTACCCAATACGAAAGTGCATGCGCCCGAAGCCGACGACGATGAAGATGACGAAGACGACCTGTATGAAGACGCAGACATGAAGGCCGAATCAACCAAGCTCATTGATGACGTTGCACCCAATTTCCAGGGTTTCCAACAGCACGTCCTGAAGCTGAACCCCCTCTTGGGCACGGCCAACAATTTCTTGGTCGACCGCATTGCCCACCAGCAGTGCCTCCGGTACAAGAATCTCCTCAGGCAGAGGGTGAGCCATCTGCAGGCGATTGCCGCCAGGAACTGCTCTTGTGGTTCCATGTGTATTGCCCTGGGCGGCAGCGCCAACATACTGGATTCGAAGAACGACCAGCGCGGCCTCGATCCACTGTCAACCAGATATGACGGCTCGGATGGAGATATCACGCCGCTAGAAGGGGCCATCAACCCAGACAGTTTCCCTCAGGACATCCCCATGCCACCGACGAGCTCGTTGCCGTCAGAATTCGAATGCCAGCTGTGCTTCACGGCGAAAAAGTTCCAGAAGCCCTCTGACTGGACCAAGCATGTACACGAGGATGTTCAGCCCTTCACCTGCACCTGGGAGCGCTGTAGAGAGCCCAAGATGTTCAAGAGGAAGGCCGACTGGGTTCGTCACGAAAACGAAGGGCACCGTCACCTGGAATGGTGGACCTGCGATGTCGACGACTGTCGGCACAAATGCTTCCGCCGTGACAACTTCCTCCAGCATCTCGTTCGCGAGCACAAGTACGTCGAGCCCAAGGTGAAGACCAAGGCCGCCATCAAACGCGCAGGAAGCAATGACCCGACCTGGGCAAAGGTGGAGCAGTGCCATCAAGAGACTCGCGAGCTGCCTCAGCACGAACCGTGCCGGTTCTGTGGCAAGACTTTTCCGTCGTGGAAGAAGTTGACCGTCCACCTGGCAAAACACATGGAACACATCAGTCTCCCGGTCCTCAAGCTGGTCGCTAAGAAGGACCTCGACGAGGACAGCATCATCAGCCCTGTCCAGGACCCTCCCCCTCGTCAATTCCCCACCAGCTTTCCAACCACGCCCGATCAACACCATTTCGGCCCATCGCCGACGATGCCCCAGGGACCCATGTCTCGTCAACCGGGCCCAATGGCTTACCCAAACCCAGCGCACCAAGCCCAGGCGCTTGGGATGTACCCGCCATCAGGGTACCCGGCAAACCTCTACAGCCCCAACTATGGCAACCTCAGCCACGACCTAGCCCAGGCGCAAATCAACATGTCACCCATGGGCCACCACCACCAACACCACCACCAGACTCACGGCTTCCAGAGCCTCAACTCCCAGGCCGCCTTCCCCAGTCTACCAGTCACGTCGGCGGCGGGCGGGTACATGACTGCCCCGCTGCAAACCAACACCACCGCCACCACTACCACCACCAACAACAACAACTACATGACCATGGCACCAGACATTGAGCCTTTCCCGGCGCTAAGCATGGACGCGCTCGGCCTCGTACAGGATCCCATCGGCACGTTGGCGGCGCCCGGGCAGATGTCGTATGTTGTTGGCGGCGGCATGGGCATGGATCCCAATGGTGGCGTGCCGATGGAGCATCAGCATCAGCATCAGCATCAGCACCAGCAGCACCAACACCCGCACCAACAGCAGTTTACGCCGCAAGGGTCGGTGTCGCCGTTTGGGCATTCGCCGAATATGCCGCAGAACGGGTTCTTTTAAAGGGGACCAGCAGCTGGTTGGCTGGCTGACCCTTGGTGTTGTTGTTGTTGTTGTTGTTGTTGTTGTTGGTCCACCTACCTCTCTACCTCTACCTACCTTGTTTTGATACCCCTTCCCCCCCATTGGTGTGTTTAGTTGTGGTGTGTGTTACCTCTTGCCTAGTTGGAGTTTTGGCTTGAGCTAGCTGTATACCCTGAGTTTTTGGATTCTTATTTTTTCCTATTTTTTTATTTTTTTCTTCTTTTTGGGGGGGTTGTGTGCAATGACCTGGATAGATCGTAGTTGTTTATTTTTCTTTTATACTTACCTATCTTAGCGAAGCGTTTCGGTTTGAAGTTTCTTTTTCTTTCTTGGGGACGACTGGCAAGGGAAGGAAGGGGAGGATGAGATGAATACATGGATGAGGCTATACGTGCCAGATGTACGTTTTGGATTTTTTTACGACCTACTGACAGTGATGTTTGTGGTGGTGGTGGGTTTCTAGTTCAATAGACGGGCGTGTTTACCATTTCAATCCAGCAAATATGCCTTGCATCATGATAATAATAACCTGGCTCGTTTATTTATTCCCTTTCCCCTCGTGAGGGACCAAGCGCTCAATGGTATTTATAGATAGGTCACTTACTATGAGGATCGGCTTGGATCCCGTCTGATGTTCGCTTGTAACCTCTGGCAGAACCTGGAGATCGACTGGCACCGGCGGGCATGGTTTGGATCGTGTCCATGATGCATTGAGTGCGGCAATCATCATGGTGATCACTTAAAATCGTTTGGGTGAGCGCGGGGGGGGGAATTGCGATGGAGGTTGGATCAGCCTTACATAGTATAGATTGCATAGAGGATAGTGGTTGAAGAGAGCGAGGTGGAAGAGTTGGAGGCACAGAATATATCCAAGAAAAAAGGGAGCTTTTAGGTTGATCGATAACTAACTACAGTCCGCCTTCCTGTCTGTCGGGATGGGATGCCAGGACGTCATGTCATGGATGGCCGGGGGTTGTTGTTGGATTGAGAAGGGAACCGATCGTGTTTGATCTGCAAATGTACAGGGCTTCGGCGCCTTGGAACACATATTTTTCTTCTATTTTACCCTTCTTCGTTTCTACTCTGTAGTTGTGGTTGCTGGGTCGCAGAACCTGAGGCACTTGGCGCTTCGCGATCGAAGCCGAGGTGGGGGGACGGAATTGGTCTTTATCGCAAAAACGACGACGTCGCAATTGCCGCACAGCAGTTGCACCTTATATCCTGTGACAGTCTTTATTTGTCTTGTTGCCCAACTTGATGTCTGTATTCTCTCAGCAACCATCGCCGCGGATGTCCATGCATTATAAAAAGACCACACCTGGGCGAAAGACCGGCAACCGCTGTACGGTCTCAATTGTAACCAGGGGGTTTGCCGCGTCAGGGGCTAAATTCTCCAACGCTCCCAGCCAATCGACAGCACGTGAAAACAGCACAGCCGCCCAAAGGGGCAGCAGGGGGTTCACCCGCCAGCGCTCCATTTGCCACTAACGTTTCAGACGGCCCGCTGCCACGAGGCCCGTCGCCGGATTGGCAGGTTTTGCCAGGCTTTGCCAGTTGTCAAAAGTTCCAAGAACTCTAGGCTTGGGCTTCTGCAACGTCGGTTCTCGAGTCCACCACCTCCTGGACAAGTCTCTCGCACCCGCGGATCTGGGCCAAGCGACTGGCCTGGGAGTTCCCGCTGAACGGGTGATGCGTTTGCCAATCGAGGCACCCATCTATGTGGCTTTTGTGCCCTTGCAGTCCAGGATCGGGGTGATGCTGCGGATTGATTGGATCTGGTTCGCAATGCGTTCTCAGTCTCGACTCCCGACACGCCGGGTTTGCAAGGGCTCTCGTCCCTCTTTCTTTGCCCACCACGCGCTGGCATCTCCAGTCCGTTTCAGATACCCGCTGGGTCCCTGGTCTCTCTTTTTCTCGTTTGCCTTTCTTTTTTCCTACTCTATCTCGCCACCCCCCCGGTTCTTTCTTTTCCTTCATGCCATTTTTTGGCACTTCTATTCTCTTCGCTTCTTGGTGCCCTTTTTTTGCGTTTTGGCTGGTGCCAACTCGTGACGTGACCTCGTCCTCGAGTGCTGCTTAGGAGGCTTGAGCGAGAACACTCGGGCTTCTTCTTCGTCTTCTTCCCCTTTGAGGAGCAACGGGTTGCCCTTTTTCTTTCTATTCTACGCCTTCCATTCGTTCCAGGTTGATCCTTGGCCTTGTTGTTCTTCTGAGACGTTGACTGTCGTTACTTTCTAAATCCTCGTTCGCCTTTTTTCTGCCGCTTTCGACGACATCATATTCTCGTATGTTATAGACGAAGACCGACTGGCCATATTGGATATCGAAAAGCACGAATTCGATAAAAGAGGGGGATAGTTTGGCGAAGGAGGAACGGGCACTTGAACTGCTTCGACGACCCGATATTACCAACACAAGAACGGGATTTTAGACCGAGATGAGAGGTCTAGGTGGTTCGCTGCTGAGGGCGGCTCTAGCTGGGGTGCTTCTCGCCGGCGGTGTCTTGGGTGTGGATGTTCTCGAGACCATTGGATTCAGCTCCTGCAACACAAACGCCAGCGTCTCGGTGCAAAAGGTAGACATCAAATACAACAACGACGACAAGACGGTCACGTTCGACGTGGCGGGGACGAGCAACAAGATTCAGAATGTGACGGCAGTCCTCAACGTGACGGCATACGGCCAGAATATCTACTCGAATTCCTTCAACCCTTGCGACCAAGGCACGTTTGTGCAACAGCTCTGTCCTGGTATGCTTTTCTGTACTAACTTTCCCTCCCCCCTGTTCACTGGCTGACTCGGCCCATCAGTTCCGTCTGGCTCGTTCTCCGCAAAGGGAACTCAAATAATCCCCCAAGAATTCGCAAGCCTAGTCCCGGATATCGCCTTCCAGGTCCCGGATATCGCAGCCATGGCCACCCTGCAACTGATGTCGAGCGAAAACGGCGAGAGGGTCGCCTGCGTCCAGTCTCAGGTCACCAACGGCAAGACGGCCAGCGTGCCCGCAGTCTCGTATGTGGCCGCCGGCGTAGCGGGAGCAGCTTTGGTGTTGGGCGGTGTGTCGGCCGTGGGCGCGGCTTTTGCAGGAGGTAGCGCGGCCGCCGGTGGAGGCTCGGCAGCTGGCGGTATGGGCACCATCAGCCCCAGCTTCGTCGAGGTGTTTGGCTGGTTCCAGGGCATGGCCATGAACGGCATGATGTCGGTCAACCACCCCAACGTCTACCGAAGCTTCGCCCAGAACTTTGGCTTCTCGGCCGGCCTGATCCCCTGGACACAGCTCCAGGTGTCCATCGACGGCTTCCGTGCCGCCACGGGAGGCAACCTTAGCGAAAACAGCGTCGATTTTCTGAAGACGGCCACTCTGGTGTTTCCCGATGGCTCCTCGAAGACGACTGGGCAGGGTTTGCTCAAGAGAGCCTTTGACCAGTTCGCGCATCTCGCTGCACGGCAAATCGAGACCAGCATCAACGGCACGGCCGACGAGACGGCGCAGCAAGACAATGGCGCTCAGGATACCGTGCGCGTAGCCGTCTCTGGCATCCAGGGATATGTCCAGCAGCTCAGCATCCCCTCCGGCAACACCTTCATGACGGTGCTCCTGATCGTCGCCATCATCGTCGCAGCCATCGTGGTGGGCATCTTGCTCGTCAAGGTCATCCTGGAATTCTGGGCCCTGTTCGGCAGCTTCCCCAAGGCGCTGGCGGGCTTCCGCGAGCACTACTGGGGCTCCATTGCGCGAGCCATCACCTCGCTGATCCTGCTGCTCTATGGCATCTGGGTGCTGTACTGTGTTTTCCAGTTTACCCAGGGAGATTCGTGGGCCGCCAAGGTCCTGGCCGGCGTCACGCTCGTCTTGTTTACGGGCATCCTGGCCTACTTTTGCTGGAAGATTTGGAGCACCGCGCGCAAGCTCAAAAAAGTCGAAGGCGATGTCGCCGCGCTGTACGAGGACAAGAATATCTGGGTCAAGTACAGCCTCTTCTACGATTCGTACCGGCGCGACTACTGGTGGATCTTTGTGCCCACCATCATCTACATGTTCGCCAAGGGCTGCATCATCGCGGGCGCCGATGGGCACGGCATGGTGCAGTCGGTGTCGCAGCTGGTTCTCGAGGGCGTCATGTTGATTCTCCTGCTGTGGAGTCGCCCGTACGAGCGCCGCTCGAGCAACATCATCAACATCACCATCCAGGTGGTGCGGGTGTTGTCGGTAGCGTGCATTCTGGTGTTTGTCGAGGAGTTCGGCATCGCCCAGACAACGCAGACGGTCACTGGCGTCGTGCTCATCGCGGTTCAATCCGCCCTGACGGGTATCCTGGCCATCCTGATCGCTTGGAACGCCATCAACGCGTGTATCAAGAAGAACCCCCACAGCAAGCGCCTCAAGGATCTGGGTAAGCCATCTTCATCTATCTATCCTCTAGTCTCCAGCCCCCTGGTGCTAACAACAGTTGGTGTGAAAACAGAAAAGCAACAGCGCGACACCCTCACCCCACTGGACGCGCGCAACTCGCTCCTGCTGGAACGGTCCAAGACGGCGTCGTCCGACCTGTCTTCGTCGCTCTCCTTCTCCAAAACGGGCTTCGCCGCCGACGACGAGACAAAGGATACCGCTGCCCGCGCAACCTCGCCAGAGCAGTATAGCAATAGCAACAACAACAACAACGATCGGCTCTCGGCGAACCCAATGTTTGCGCCGCGTGCCCCGAGCGGGGGCTCGTTGCGGCCGCTTACGCCCAACATGTCTTTGCCTGTGCCGGGGCAGAATCTGAATCCGAGCCGGGAGAACTTGGTCATGGGCGCGGCGCCGTTGGGGGGTGCTAATGGTAATAGTGGTGGTGGCGGTGATATGCGCCAGCCAACGTTGCCGAACTTGGGGGGAGGGGGTGGCTATAATGCGCCGGGTCGAGGGGGTTATGGGGGTTTTGGGACGCAGCAGCAGCAGCAGCAGGGTGGTGGGTACGGGGGATATAACAACTATCGGGGGCCGTATAGTCGGTATTGAGCTGAGAGTTGAGGTGGTTCCGGGGCTGTATTGATATTAGGGGGGCGGGTTGGAAACTGCATATATGCGACAATATCCTGTGTATTTTCTTTTATTCATGAAGATATGAAGCCAGCGTTGAAGCTTGAGAGGGGTTGAGAAGATGGATATCCATCTGTTAATGGGATCCAGATCATAGAATACAACGAAGGGTGTATAAACTTGGCTTGATCCCATGCTGATGGGTTCTGATTGGGAAATACACGCCCCTGAGTCCTTTCTTAGTAACAGTTAGGGGTATCCGTAACTACCTAAGTGCTTGAGGAGAAACGGATGGGCAACTTGGATAGTGCAAGACATCGTAATACACACTGTAGTTGACGCTCCCTGCAGGCCATTTCTAGCGCGGCTTCCCATGAAACTGAGGGGCAGCACTGTGCGGGACACATGTCCAAAACGACCAATGACCTCACCTGAGCTCGGTGAACCCGTCAACTCCAATTCACCATCACCAACTGCGGTCTGGTGACAGCCAACTAAATCAGCGATCCAGCAAAAGTCAAAAGTCTTGGGTGTTTCCTTCAAAGACGTCGCCCTAGTACACACGACACGACATCGGGCACCGCTCAACTACTGATCACGCCAGAGTCCCACTCGAGACGACCGACGACGCAGGGAATGGCCAAACTCGCGCAATAACCCCCTTGGTATCCCCCTTGCCATGGTCGATAGAACATGAGCGAACTCCAAAAGAAGTGGGCCAAGGCAAAGATCACCGACGCCATGCATGCCATGGCACCCCCGCCGCCGGTGCCCGAGTTCAACGAGCTGGACGAGGACAGCTACGGCATGGGCTCCGTGCCCAACACCCCGCAGGACGACGACTCGTCGTCTGCGTCGTCCATGTCGTCTACAGGAACCGTGATCCCTTCGCCGGGGAGAGCGCTATTTGCTCGGCCGCAGGGGTATTTATTTACATTTACCCCTATCCCAAGAGAGAGAGAGAGAGAGAGAGCTAAGACGAGCACAGCTTCCCGGGCCGCTCCCTCGACCCCATCCCCTGGACAACCTATTTTGAGCGCGAGCTCTTCCTGCCCGCCGAAGACGGCTCCATAACCTACCACGCCTACCTCACCTCGCCCGCCCCGGCCTCGGAACCAGGCAAGTCCCCGGGCCCGTTGTTCGTCACCCACCACGGCGCGGGCTCGTCGGGCCTCTCGTTTGCGGTCCTCGGCGCCGAGATTAGAAAACGCTTGCCCACGGCGGGGATCCTGTCCCTCGATGCGCGGGGCCATGGTCTAACCACCACTACTACCACCGCCTCCCCCCCAACAAGGGACGGGGCCGCCGCCGTCGTCGTCGAGGACCTCACCCTCCCCACCCTGGCGTCCGACCTCCTCGCCGTGCTGACCCTCACCCAGTCCGCCATGCACTGGCCCGCCCTCCCACCGATCATACTCGTAGGCCACTCCCTCGGCGGCGCAGTCGTAACCGAGCTCGCTTGCGCGCTTGCCACCAATAAACAACACACCACCACCAACCAACAAACCTTGGAGAACAACAACAAGATGGACGGCATCGACGACCTACCGCTGCTAGGCTACGCCGTCCTAGACGTGGTCGAGGGATCGGCCATGGACGCGCTGCAGAGCATGCACGCCTACCTGGCGACGCGGCCCGCCGGCTTCGAGACGCTGCGCGACGCCGTCGAGTGGCATGTGCGGTCGCGCACCGTGCGCAACGCGGTTAGTGCTAGGGCGAGCGTGCCGGGGTTGTTGGTTTGTCCTTTTTCTTCTTTGGATTCTTCTTCTTCTGATTCTGTTTCGGCTTCTGCTCTGCTGCAGGAGCAGCAGCAGCAGCAGCAGGGAGGGGGGGTGTCGTCTGAGATGAATGGTGGTGGTGGTGGTGGTGGTGATGGGGAGGGGTTTTTTGATGATGATGATGGGGACGGGAGTATTGTGGTGAAAAGAAATGGGAGGGGGTTTGGAAAGGCAGCGGGGAATCATAAACCGTGGCGGTGGCGGACCGATCTGGCGCAGACACAGCCGTTTTGGGAGGGGTGGTTCAGCGGGCTGAGCAAGAAGTTCCTGTCGGGAAAGGGCGGCAAGATGTTGCTGCTTGCTGGGACGGATCGGTTGGATACCGAGTTGACGATTGGGCAGATGCAGGGTGGGTTTTTTTCTTCTGCTTTTCTCTCTCTCTCTCGCGTTAAACTGACTAGCTAACGAATGGAACAGGGAAATATGCGCTGCAAGTATTCCCCGAGGCTGGCCACTTTATCCACGAGGACCTGCCCGAGAAGACGGCCATTGCGTTGGTTGATTTCCACCGGCGGAATGACAGGAGTGCGCTGGTGCTGCCGCCCAAGGTGTCCGAGTTGCTGGCACAGGGGAAGAGGGTTTGAAAAGATGTGTCGGTCTTGTATATTTCGTATAGAATGCCCCAAGTAGTTGGCAGGCCAGAGATACCACTGGGAATTATTATCGGCACTCAGATTTACTGTGCCCGCAAACAACCATATGTAATCGATGCTACCACCAGTGTATCGCCGTCTATTTTGTGTCTCGCACACCGGGATATCATTCCAAACCAGACCCCCCTGAAGATGCTAACCCATACGCCGCCCAATCGACCGCTCTATATGCCAAAGAAAACGATAGTACCTAGGTTAAAAGGACTAATTACACCGCAACAGACGCCGCAGCGACCGGGGCCGGAGCAGACTCGACAACGTCAGCCACCCTCTTCACAGGCCCTTCCTTCGCCCCCTCTTGCTCTTCCTTCCCCCTCTTCCTCTTATTCGACCCCTGCTGTTGACGGTGCTTCTGCTTCTGCTTCTGCTGCTGCTGCTTCTGCTGCTGATTCTGCTTGTTGTTTTGTTTCGGCTCGGGCTTCACCTCAAACTCGCCCAGCCCCAACACCCGATCCGTCTCCCTCGCCATCTCTGCCGCCCCCTCGTGCCCCAGCGCCTGCACAAACTCGACATACGACCGGCACTGGTGCATCGCCTTGTATGCGGCCGCCTTCCCGGTGATCATCTGCGCCAGCATAAACTTGGTGTTGGCAATCTTGTTCTCCACCTCCATGGCCAACCGCAGATAGCGCTCCACGACCTCCTGCCAGGTCGCGGCGGCCGCCACGGCCCCAGGCCGGAAACAACTCGGGTTCTTCTCGGCCGCCGTGGCAATCATGGCCCCGTCCACGCCAAACTCCTTGACCAACCCGTCCGCCTGGTCCCGGCTCTCCACATCCCCATTCATCAAGCACGCAACCCCAGCCTCGCGACAGAGCGACGCCACCATGCCCAGCTGCCCGCGAATCGCCCGCTCCCGCGGCCGCATGGGCGTGGTCCGGCAGTGGACCGTCAGGCCCGTGATGCCCGTCCTCACCAGCCGGCGCACCAGCGCCTCGGTCTCGGGCGCCGTCTCCAGCAGCCGGATCTTGACGCTAATGCCGATATTGAACTCGGGCACAATCTCGCGGACCAGCGCCTCCAGGATGCCCGCGAGCTTCTCGGGCGTCTGCAGCAGCGCCGCGCCCATGCCGCCCGTCACGCTGAAGGGCTTGGGGCAGCCCGCGTTGACGTCGATGCCCGCCACGTCGGCGGCCACGAAGCGGGCGGCGGCCACGGCGCGCGCGGCGTCCGACGTGCCGAGCTGGAAGACCAGCTTGCCCCGCTCGCGCGCCGGGTCGAGGCGGTAGATGACGGATTCGGCCACGCCGCCGCTGCCGCTGCCGTCGTGCGTGTTGTTGTTGGCGGGGCTGTGCGAGTGCGAGGGTTGCCGCGTGTATTCGATCATGCCGGTGCGCGGGTTCGTGCGCCGGGTCGCGCCGATGAGGGAGTGGTCGACTGTTTCGGGGCCTGTGGCGGCGGGGGGGGTTAATTAAAAAAATTGAGGGATAGAATAGAATGGAACGTTACCCCAGACTAGGTCGGCGCCGTAGTGCAGCGCAAGCAGGCGCGAGGGGAGTTCGCCGGAGCGGACCATGGGTGCGAGGACTACTTTGCCGCGGTAGTCGACGCCGCGGGGCGGGATCGGGACGCGCGGGAGCGTGGTTGGCCGGGTGGGAACTGCCGCGGTGGCTGCTGTCTCCTCGGCGGTCGCCATGATGCTGATGCTTCGAATTCCACGCAAAAAGCGGGTGGTTCGAAACATCCCAACGTTGGTTTGAGAGGGCGAGGTGGGGGTCGAGTCAAAATTCCAGCAGCGGATACTACAAGTAATGCGATGGACTTGCAGGTTACCTCTGCAGTCTGACACAGGAGTGGTCCAGGCCGGCTGCAGATAAATTTATCCTTCTTATCGAAATTGATCCAACCCTAACCCTGTTTCTTCAACTTTTCTCCTTTTTCGAAAGGTTGAAGCCGACGACAGGACGGCTGTAAATCTGTCGAGATTGAATAATCCGGGCACTTGACATAAGTTCCTCGCTTCCACTCCCCTGGGGACTGACGGTCACTGCCAGTCATTGTGCTGTTTGTGGCTCCTTCTGTGCTACCTCGTTGCCAGTAACTAATACTACGTTATCTAGTTCTGTCCGCTATGTAAATAAGCCGCGGGAGCGTCTGAGAATCTCGGACGCAGCAACTGCCTCACTGCCCAGTGCCGCCAGCCCGACTTGGCACCGGCTTGCCACCGCCGGCCAAGCCTCCCGTTTTGGGCGACCAATCTGGCGCGTCTGCGCTGCCGCCGAGGAGTCTGTTAGGGCCGGGGGTTTTCGGCAGGGCACTGTGAGTTACGCCCCCGGTTGGCTGCCTCGGGCGCGTGGCGGTGACTTCGGTTCCTGCCAGCAGAATCAGTGGGCAAGCCGGCAAGAAATCCAAGAGGGTCATCCCAGGGTCCGAAGGGTCCACAGGCTGGGGCAGGGTGTGGCCATGAGCGCTGAGCATGTCCCTTTCATCAGAACATCAAACACCCCAACGGCCAATCCCCCCCATCCTTCAAGGTCAAAAGCCTGGGGCAAAGTGGTGATCGCCGCGAGCCACCTGTTGCCCCGCTCTTTTCAGTGTCCTAGAGTAATCCCATCTCGTTGGTTTGGTTTGAGTGGAGCGGTGGAGCAGCCTATGAAACGGAACTTCTCTTCGGCTGAATTTGATCAAACCTTTAGAGCTGAAGGAGTTGCAGTCAGCAACGCCAATGTATGGTGTCGGCCCGGTGCAGTGAGTCTGTCCGGGTATGTACAGAAGCTGGTAGATAGTCAAGATAACGAACTTGACATCGTTACAGTCCGCGTCGTACTAGAATTCAAAACTGTTCTCCTCGTCGCCTTCCCGGCCTAGCTTGGCCGCCGAGTTGAAGTCGAAGAGCTGGATATTATCCGTCCTCGTGTCGATTAGTAAGTTCTACGGGCAAATGTCGCCGTGTACGATGCCAAGGCAAAGGCTGAGGTAGTCGACAACCTATGTAACTCGGTCAGTCCGATAAACTAGAGAAAGACGGGATGATAGAAACAACCGACATTGATCAGTTGCTGTGGGTATGCACTTGAGCTTAATAAAAACGCGTGTATTAATCGCTAAAAGAGTACCGCCAAGTATATAGTGGCCCGGGTCAAGCCGACTACCCGGACAATACCCCTACTTGAATCTACAACGAGAGTGATATCAAACGGGATAACATTGGGATGTGGCGGCATACGCATAACCTAGTTTACCTCGTGCCACCATGGGTCGACATAAATTTTAGTGACGTAATATTTGAATACAGTCTGCCTCGTCTCGACCGGCCGCGGCAAGTTGGGGGCCAGAAAAGCTAGACACGAGCGCGCCTTTCTTGTCGAGCTCAACTTGTACAACGCCCGGAGGGAGCTTGGCAGATGGACTTGGCGAGGGCTTCGTAGATGTCTTCGTTTGCCTTGTGGGGTACATAAACTAAACATCTACGGGGCACCGCCGGTCCCAGTCCCAAACAAGCCATTTTCCCCCGCCCTCGACACGTGGGGAGATCTGGCTGCGGGTGAAGCGGTCGGCGAGATCGCAGCGTGAGAACCAGCATGAGCCCGTTGAAGTCGAACTAAAAAACCTGACTGGCGAGGTTCAGGGCCAGCAGCGGGGTTTAGTTCTTCCTGACACTCGATTGCCCCATTTTCGGTGCAATCATTGTGCCTTGTGGCTGCAGGTTTCCAGCACGAGTCTCCCACGGGGCCGGTAAAGATCCCAGAAGGCAAAGGAGACGGATCTATCTGCACAATCGCTTCGCAGATGCGGCCTGACCGCCCGCTCAGTCCAGGATTGAGCTTGTTTGGCCGCGCGAAACATGAGGAAAAGGGGTGGTCTCGCGGTCGTATCGGCGGGCAGAGTGCCCTGGCTGCCGTTGGGATCCGCGCAGATCCACAAAACGGATTTCCATGCAAGGGAGATGCCTTCATAGGTAGTCTTGGCATCCCCGCAGGTCGATCGCGGCAAGCAGTTTCATGATTTCATCAACTGAGATAAGGCAAAGGAGAAGAAAAGGAGAAGCCAAACCCCAGTTCATCAGCCCAGCTGGGCCTAGGAAAATGAAAGGGCGGACCAGGATCGCTGACCGGCCCAGAAGCTATCAACGCCGCCGACGTGCTTATCACAATTCACCGGGGAATCTGAGATGGCAAAGGTGCTGAAAGTGAAACCGCGAGAAATGGACACGCCTGGGCGCAAGGCCAATGTGCCCCTCCAGCCCACACTCGGTTTCCAGTGACGTAGGTGGCTTGCGACCCTCGTCACACCCCGGCAGCCGAGCACCCGAGACGGGTTTGTCTGTGTCGGGCCCCGACACCGAGAGAAAGAAGCTGGATGCAAAAGTCAAGGGGAACGGCCATCTTCTGAGACGAGTCAAAATCAAAGAAACATCCGACGAGGGAAGGGGAAAGAAGGTTGGTCCAACTTGAACAATCCATCTGCAGCGCACAACGAATCCGCACGGTGCGGTGGGCTCTCGTCCAATCTCCTCGCAGCATCGCGCGGCTGGCAGCCGATCAGCCGGCTTTTGATCTGGGAAGGCCCCACAAAACAAGCTGGCCACCCTGGAATTCCTCTTTCTGCTTGCTTGCTCACTGGTCAGCTCCCCGCTCTGGAGGAGGCTGCCCCCTGCGACCCGACAAGTGAGATCTGGGCGACTTTTTGACAGCTCGACGACGCCATGCGTTGCCGTGGCCGACGCCGGATGGCAATAATTAGAGGCAAATACTTGCTCGACGCCCGGCTTGTGTTGCATACGCGGTGCGGCGGCAACGGTTCGGGGTGGGTTAGGTGGTTAGGTAGACAACTGATATGCCCAACTGCCTACCTTAGGTACTTTATACCTAGACGGCCAGACGACCAGACAACTAGATGCGGGACATATGTCACACAGTTCACTCAACCGAACGAGCTCTCGCGCTCTCCAGAGGGCTAAATAACGTGGGATGACCGGTTTCTCTGTACATCGCAAGGTTTTGCTGCATCTTTTTCCCTGGATGCTGCCGAATGCGCCCAAAACAGCAGTGGCATCGAAAACCAAGAGAGCCCTGTGCTCTAGCCCCGCAGTGGCGGTTACAGAGAGCGAGGGAAATTCTCGGATACAACCTGGAAACCTCTGGTGGGAGAGAGGCGAGCTTTTCCACCCTGGAGCCCTCGTGGAGCCGACCCCGGGGAGAAGGGCACCTGCATTGAAATGGGCATTGGGATGGAGGTGCTGGTTGCCTTGTCGGAGCGGGGAAGCCATCTCGCAGGCTGTCCACGCCGCTGCCCGCTGCCCCGCTGCCCGCTGCCCGCTGCCTGACGAAACCCGGCCCGGGGGTTGTTCTTTTCTCGCGGCGGCCTGGCCGCAAAGACCGGCGGTGATGGGAACTTGTTGTTTGGGTTTTTCAACCGGTGAAACCGTACCTGAGCTTCCATGTGCCTCGATCCCCGTACTACGAGTCAGGGCAGGCCACAGCAACAGCATCTCTTCCATTCCCGAACCCGCCAAACTCTGCAGGCCCTGCAGTTCACAACCCCATAGAACGTTTCTAGATTGGAGTACCAGTGCAAAGTGCGATGCAACCCCCGGATGCCCCGCTGGAGGCATGTCGACTTGAACATGCAGCAGCAGCGAGCAGCATCCAGATTCCCAGACACCGCTAAGCACTAAAAGGGGCGGTGGGTGCAGTGAACCGGACCGCTGATCCATCCCCTACTCGGCCCCGACCGGGCCCCCCCCCCTCTAGTACACTTCCCCATTCTCCCTCCTTCTCCTCCTCTCCCTGCAACACTCAATCGACCAACTCTCTCTCCAAGGCGGCTCCTTTTACTGCCTCACACAGCGGTCTAGATCGTACCTACGTTTATACCGAAATTCCTGCATCTCTTTTTTTCATCCGCCTCACTCCCTTCGCCCGCCCTATTGATTCCAGAACCTGAGCAGAGCGAGTGACGAGAGGGGGAGCGAACAAAGCTCAGAACAGCGCGTCTCCGTTCCCGCCTAGGTCCCTGCCTGCGGATACGGGCGATTCGGCCTTTTCGCTTGGCTTTCTGCTCTCGCAGTTTTTGCGTCCTGCGCCGCCAAGCACCCCGAACACCACCACTTCCAGCGCGACCCGCCCACAGATCCGCCTCACAGCGTCCTGCAACCATCTGTCGCTTTTCTCACCGTCCCATACCCGGCCGGTGCATCAAGCGGTCCGAAAATTCGCCCCGTGATAGATTGTCGCATGAGACCCCGTCTCCCGCGCAAAAGATAATAGTCTCACGAGGACTGAACCGTTTCCTCCGCCCTCCCCCACCATCCGATTCGTGTTTCTTTTGTCAGTGCTGTTACCGAATCGGCTCCCCCGCCCGCGGCGCTCACGCCGTCCCCCGCCGCAACCATGAGCGGCGAATCTTCGCTAGCAGCCGTCACCGCCGTCGTCAAATCCCTCGCTACCGATCCGACGACATCCCCAGTGCTCTCCAACACTTGCCCGAGCCTTCGCCTCCCGGGCCCGGACTCGGCCGAAAAGAATGAACTCGAGCGGGAGCTTGCTGCCCTCGTGCTCCGTGTTCAGCAGCTCGAGGCCAGGGCAGACGCGGCCGCTACAAACGTGTTCCCCGACACGCCGAATGAGACGGCCGACACCCTCTTTGCAGACGACCAAGGTAGGCCGCGGCCGAAATATACCGCCAATCTCCAGCGCAATGGATTCATCGACGAGGCACTCGAGGGCCTCCGGGAGCATGTCGACGACCAGTCTAAGCTCCTCGACAGCCAGCGCCAGGAGCTAGACGGCGTTAATGCCCAGCTGCTTGCCCAGAAGCAGCTGCAGGAGAAGGCCCTTGCCATCATCGAGCAGGAGCGGGTCGCGACCCTGGAGCGCGAGCTGTGGAAGCACCAAAAGGCCAACGAGGCTTTCCAAAAGGCGTTGCGTGAAATTGGCGAGATCGTCACGGCTGTCGCCCGCGGTGACCTTTCCAAGAAGGTCCGCATGAACAGCGTGGAGATGGACCCTGAGATCACGACATTCAAGCGCACCATCAACACCATGATGGACCAGCTTCAGGTCTTCTCGAGCGAAGTGTCTCGTGTCGCTCGCGAAGTCGGAACCGAAGGTATCCTTGGCGGTCAGGCTCAGATTGAAGGAGTCGACGGCACATGGAAAGAGCTGACCGATAACGGTGCGTTCCCCTGGTTCTTTCTGGCTTGGTTTTCGTCGCACCACCGAGTGTGTTGTACTGACCTCGACTTTTATAGTGAACGTCATGGCGCAGAATCTTACGGATCAAGGTATGTCACACCTGCTTTTTTTTTATTGAAGAAACCGCGCAAACTAACTAACCTTCTCTTCCTCGCAGTGCGCGAGATTGCATCCGTGACAACGGCCGTGGCTCACGGTGATCTGACCAAGAAAATCGAACGCCCCGCCAAGGGCGAAATTCTTCAACTTCAACAAACCATCAACACCATGGTGGATCAACTGCGAACATTTGCCTCCGAAGTCACCCGCGTGGCCAGAGATGTCGGAACAGAGGGTATACTTGGTGGCCAGGCTGACGTCGAGGGGGTGCAGGGCATGTGGAACGAACTGACGGTCAATGTGAATGCAATGGCCAACAACTTAACAACACAGGTGCGAGACATTATCAAAGTTACAACGGCGGTCGCCAAGGGTGACCTCACCCAGAAGGTGCAGGCTGAGTGCAGAGGCGAGATTTTCGAGCTCAAGAAGACCATCAACTCCATGGTGGACCAGCTTCAGCAGTTCGCGCGGGAAGTCACAAAAATTGCGAGAGAAGTCGGAACCGAAGGAAGGCTGGGTGGCCAAGCAACCGTACACGATGTCGAGGGCACCTGGAGGGATCTCACCGAGAATGTCAACGGCATGGCCATGAATTTAACAACACAAGTGCGCGAGATTGCCAAGGTCACAACAGCTGTCGCCAGGGGCGACCTTACCAAGAAGATTGGGGTCGAGGTCCAGGGCGAAATCCTGGATCTGAAGAACACCATCAATACCATGGTTGACCGCCTGGGCACTTTCGCCTTCGAGGTCAGCAAGGTCGCCAGAGAAGTCGGCACCGACGGTACCCTTGGTGGCCAAGCCCAAGTCGACAATGTCGAGGGCAAGTGGAAGGATCTCACAGAGAACGTCAATACCATGGCCAGAAACCTCACATCCCAGGTACGTCAAACAAGCCTTCCCCAGACGACGGCGGCGCCCGGTATGCTTACCATGTCCTATTCCAGGTGCGAGGTATCTCGACTGTCACACAGGCCATTGCCAACGGTGACATGAGCCGCAAAATCGACGTCGAGGCCAAGGGGGAGATACTCATCTTGAAAGAGACCATCAATAACATGGTCGACCGACTGTCCATATTCTGCAACGAGGTGCAACGCGTGGCTAAGGACGTCGGCGTCGACGGCATCATGGGAGGCCAGGCCGACGTCGCCGGCTTGAAGGGCAGATGGAAAGAGATCACTACCGATGTGAATACCATGGCCAACAACTTGGTAAGCTGCCCTAGTTTCAGTCTAACAGGACGTAGTTTGACTGTAGTACTAACTAACCCAACTCGGCAGACTGCCCAAGTGCGAGCATTCGGCGACATTACAAACGCGGCCACAGACGGCGATTTCACAAAACTTGTCGAAGTCGAGGCCTCGGGCGAAATGGACGAGCTCAAAAAGAAAATCAACCAGATGGTTTACAATCTCAGAGACAGTATCCAAAGGAACACGCAGGCCAGAGAAGCGGCCGAGCTGGCCAACAAGACCAAGTCGGAGTTCCTTGCCAACATGTCTCACGAGATCCGAACGCCCATGAACGGCATTATCGGCATGACCCAACTGACTCTCGACACGGACCTAACGCAATACCAGAGAGAAATGCTCAACATTGTCAACTCGCTGGCCAACAGCTTGCTGACCATTATCGACGACATTCTAGATCTGTCGAAGATCGAGGCGAGGAGAATGGTCATCGAGGAGATCCCGTACACGTTGCGTGGAATCGTCTTCAACGCGCTCAAGACCCTGGCGGTCAAGGCGAACGAGAAGTTCCTGGATCTCACGTACCGCGTCGACAGCTCCGTGCCGGACCACGTCGTCGGCGATTCGTTCAGGTTACGTCAAATCATCCTCAACCTGGTGGGCAATGCCATCAAGTTCACAGAACACGGCGAGGTCAGCCTCACGATCCAAAAAGCAGCACAAGTGCAGTGTGGCGGTTACGGCGAGTACGCCATTGAGTTCATCGTGGCCGACACGGGCATCGGGATCCCGTCGGACAAGCTCGACTTGATCTTTGATACGTTCCAGCAGGCCGATGGCTCCATGACGCGCAAGTTTGGCGGTACCGGGTTGGGTCTGTCCATCTCCAAGAGGCTCGTCAACCTCATGGGCGGTGATGTCTGGGTCAAGAGCGAGTACGGAAAGGGCAGCAAGTTTTACTTCACCTGCATTGTCCGCCTGGCCAACGACGAGTTCTCGTTGATCGCGAAGCAGCTCAACCCCTACAAGGGCCACCAAGTCTTGTTCATCGACAGGGGGAGAACCGGGCACGGCGCCGATATCGCCAAGATGCTCAACAGCTTGGGCCTGGTCCCCATCATTGTCGAGTCCGATAAGAACCCAGCCCTGGAGAAGGCGCGCAACGCCGTAACGTCCCCTTATGATGTCATCATTGTCGACTCCATCGAGGATGCCCGGAGGCTGCGTGCAGTTGACGACTTCAAGTACCTCCCGATCGTCCTACTGGCGCCGGTGGTCCACGTGTCACTGAAGTCGTGCCTCGACCTAGGTATCACGTCGTACATGACGACGCCGTGTCAGCTGATCGACCTCGGCAACGGAATGGTGCCCGCCCTAGAAAACAGGGCCACCCCCTCGCTGGCGGATAACACCCGCTCGTTTGAGATTCTATTGGCCGAAGACAACACCGTGAACCAGAGGCTAGCCGTCAAGATTCTCGAGAAGTACCACCACGTGGTCACCGTGGTAGGAAACGGTGAAGAGGCCGTCGAGGCGATCAAGCGGAAGAAGTTTGACGTGATTTTGATGGACGTACAAATGCCGATTATGGTAAGCCAGCTCTCCCTCCCCTATTAAATCTCTTTCTTTTCTTTTGGTTTTGTCCTCAGATCGCTAACAAAGATGTAACAGGGCGGTTTCGAGGCTACAGGCAAGATCCGCGAGTATGAGCGCAGCCTCGGCAGCCAACGCACACCCATCATCGCCCTGACGGCGCACGCCATGATGGGCGACAGAGAAAAGTGCATCCAGGCGCAGATGGACGAGTACCTGTCCAAGCCGCTGCAGCAAAACCACCTCATCCAGACCATCCTCAAGTGCGCGACCCTCGGCGGGCAGCTGCTGGAGAAGAACCGCGAGCGCGAGCTCGCCCGCGCCGCCGACGCCGTCACCAGCGGCCGCCGCGACAACCCCACGCTCGCGGCCGCCTACCAGTCGGCCACCGCCTCGGCCGCCGCCACGGCCGCCGCCGCCCGCCCGTCCCTCGCCAACCGCCCGTCCCTCGCCAACCGCGCCGCCACGGCGGCTGCCAACAACAACAGCGGCCTCCAGAGCCCGCCCCTCGTCTCGGCTGACCAGGTCGACCCCATGGGCCGCACCCGCAGCAGCCTCTCGGAACCTAACACCCACTCCTCGTAGAGCTGACCGCCGTCGCCTAGCGGCCGGTTTGGGTTTTTTTTTAGCTGCTGCTGCTGCTGCTGCTGACTGAGGGGCTCCATGCATAGCACTTGAAGTAGCGAGCCTACATCCTCTACGCTCGTCTTGCTCGGGTCTGGTGTTGTTTTGCGTTGGGTTGGGTTGGTTGTTGTGGAATGGGATGGGATAGGATGGGACGGGTTGGTTGGGGTTGGCCTTGGGTTTTTTTTTCCCCCGGTTCGGGTTTTTCGGTCTTGGTCTTTGGGTGTTGCTTGCTTTTGCCGTGCTTTTGTTTTTTGCCTTTTGCTTTTGCTTTGGTTGGGTACCATGTGCTGGTTTTGTTTGCTTGCTTGGGGTAGTGTCTGGTTGTTTGCCCCATTTTGTGTTTTGATTCTTTTTTGTCCTCGTGCGCGAGTCGGCAACACCCCTCTCTCTCTCTCTCTCTCTCTCTGGACTGATCTTGCCGTCTTAATGTTTCGTAACTGTCGTTGCATGTGATACCTACACGTAGTTAGAAGAAACGTACGTCTCAGTTGTTTTTTGTTGTTTGTCGTCTCCGTTGATCGATTTGCTCTTTTGCTCTTGGTGTTATGTTTTGAACATTTTCTCGTTTGGCTTGAAGTTGAGGTCGAGGTTGTAGATGTGTTGTTTCAGGATCGACTCGGAGGACATTGCAGCGATTCAGCGCCTGCTGGTATCGGCACGCCCTTGGGCAACTCCGGCTAACTAGCTGAAGCCTAGGCGTGTCGTTCTCGTCTAGATAGTCCTTGGCCGACTGGTAGACCGTCTCCTCCTTGGCTGTAAGAAACGAGCTGCAATTCTCTCGTCCGGGGTATACCGGGCGGCAATTAGGTACTGTAGCGAGTATAGCAAACTTAGTGTGACGGCAGGCAACAATGCAACCAATTTACCACTGCGCTACTTTCCAAAAGCATGTTGGAATTTCAAGACTGACACTTGCATTACATACTGTTTGACGGTCTGGTCCAGCTACCGTCATTGCTGCCCCTAAAGTGACCAACCGCCGAGGTCGCGCTATTTCCGCAGGAAGCAGCACATAATACCAGTCCGACCCAAGAACCACAAGAATCCAATGAAACGAATCATGGAAAGGGCAGCAGTTGCGTAAAGGAGTATTTTGAAGTAGAATGGGGTTCGGCTTGTGGCAGCTTCCTATGGGGCGGGTGTTAGCAACTATACATACTCGCAAGTCAGGGGAGGGGGCCCGTAGATTGCCCAACGTACCGGCACTCCGAGTGCAGTAAAGTCGTCGCTCGTGACAATGATGATCAAGACGACGTTGGAGATGAGCCAGGAAACCACCAGACCGGTCCGGAACGACTTGTAGGAATCTTCCACGTTCTTCACCTCGGCGGGCCCATCGGTTGTCTCTTGCATCGGGGCCAACGCCCGCCGAACGGTGGCCTCAAACAGAGTATCAATGTCGGCCTGTTCCTTCTCGACCTCCTCGACCATGGTGTCGTCTGTACTGCCGCCGCCCTTGACGATGCGGGCCGAAGGCAAGGCATCCGCCGAGTCGGACCCTTTGGTGCCCCACGAAACATCGTGCCAGTTGTTGAAGGCGTAGACCATCAGAATGTTCACATAGGTCGACATGAGAAGGAGATATTGCGGAAAGGAATGAAACATGTGCCAGGGGTCCAGGTAGAGAAATGACGCCAGGAAGTTCAGGCCGTAAATGGTGACGAGGGCGATGAGGATGACACCCGCGACGCCGTCGCCACCCCCAAAGAAGCTGTTGACAATGGCGCTGCCCGAGGCAAACGAGATTTGGTCGTCCAGAGGCTCCCGCAGGGCCAGGTAGACGAGATAGGTCGTCAGGACTAGGATATAGCCCTGCACAAGACCGAAAATGACAAAAGAGGCCAGGTAGCTGCGCTCGGAGGCCTTGGGCCGATTCCCGAGCGCGAGAATAAACTGAAGAAGGACAAACAGCAGGTAGACGTACTTGAACAAGACGTTGACGACCGGGCTGGCCACATCGCCAAAAGGCCAGCCGTGGTAGTCCCGAGCAGGCTCGGGGGTGCCCACGAGATCCATAATGACTGCTGTGGTTAGCCAGTACGACGCCAGGGAGAACCAGCTGAAAAGCACGTTGACAAAGGTATACACCAGTTGAATGTGCAGAAAGGAGATGCGGATGATGTTGTGACCGCTTCCGTAGATGCGACCAAAGTGCATCAGGGAGTAGAGCGAGGCCGCAAAACTGCCATTCAACCACCTTCGGCGTTGGCTGAGGAATTCTGCCACTCCCTCGGGCACGTCCGTTTCCCCCTTGGCGGCCTTTACGTAGCAGAGGTGCCATTTCTGCCCGGCTTTGGCCACCAATTCGAAGCACAAGATGCGATCTTCAGCAAGAAACATGTTCTTCTTGAAGATGTTCATACCGCCGATCCCTTTCTTCCCCAAGATGGCCGAGAGGGTGTGGTCTCCGTAGAAGTATCGTTCGAGAGGTCTGCCCATGATGGCGCGGAACCGGTAGGCCGAAAAGGCGCCCGGTAGTACACTGACGTACCCGAATGCGCTTTCGAGGGGTTTGTCGAGGATGTTTGAGATTTTGTACTCAAAGTTCTGGATCGCGACGAGGGGATTGAGAAGTTTCTTGCCACGCTTCCCAAGCATGGTGTGAATCTCTCCACATGCTCCGCCGAGGTCCTGATCAGAGTTAGCTGGTGGTTTGCCTCTTTGCCTTTTTTTCTGTCAAGACTCGAGCGAGGGGGGCCATACCTTGTCGTTGTAAAAGGCCTCCCACAGAGCCAGGAGAGAGCGAGGTCCGGGTTTGGTGCCAGCATCGATCAGGATGGCCACTTCAGGGTTCAACAGGCGGCCAAAGGCATTGAACAACCAGCGATGCGAGTTGATTTTCTTGCTGTTTTTCTGTTTCAAGCAGAACATCAGCTGGACGGGGGCCAGGTTGCGGGAGCTGTCACCGCCATCTCGACTTGGGCGGACGAGCTGCTGGTCGGGCGTCACGGAGATCTGGCTGGTAAACTCAAAGACATGAGCCACCGTTTCTTTGCCGTTGACGTCTTTCTTGACGATGCCATCCTGGTAGATACCCACGGTGGCGAGTACATCAAACACGTTCTTGTCGACGTTGTCGATGCCATCAAAAATGAGACAGACCACGATCTTCTGCCAGGCCGGGCCACCGTGGTTCCAAAATCCGGACTGGCGGAGCTTCACAATGTCACGGACGTTCTCCATTACGCCATGGAGCGTGCGTGCAAGGAGAACCTTGTCCTCGTTGTAATACGTGATGGCAATCAGCAGCTCCGTGTGTCGGTTGTACATGCGAGGACGCAGGCTGTACCCGTTCCGGATGGTGAAGTCGTTCGGGTCGCAGGTCGCCGCCGTGTACCGTAGTTTGGTGAACTCTTCGAGCTGGCCTTCGTCACCAGCCGCATAGAGTGGCTCGACCGCGTTCTTGACAGCACTCGGAACAGGGTACTCAAGGTTGAGAACGGCACCCTGAACCAACTTCACCTTTCGGGTTTTTGATCTCGTGAGACCGCCATTGTCGTCGCCCAGCCCGTGTTGTTGCTGCCGTGCAACCCAACTCTCCTCATGATGGTTGTTGTATGAAACGACTTGTGATTCAGGCTCGAACCCAGGTGGATGACTGTCGAAGGTGCATGCAGGCCGAAGACCACGGGCAGCATCCGATGTAAATGCGTGGGCGCCATATGCCCTGTCAGCCGGGGGGGATGAAAAGTCTGTGAGGCTCCGAGCCGAAATAGGAGAGACTGAGATGGGCCGGGCGGCATCATTGTCGGCCTGGTGAGTGGGGAACCGATACTGCAGGCCGTCTTAGCACAACAGCCATCCAGGAACTGAGAGCGGTACGGACGGTGGATTCAGCGGGAAGGTCTTGCAATTGGTACCCGCGGGCGTACTCCTGTGCGTGGCCACCGAAAGCCATGGTGGAAGCAAGGAAAGACGTGGTTTGTGTTAGCCGCAACAGTACCAGTTTACCGTCTTGTTGGGAGAGAAATGGAGAGGGAAAGCTGATTCGACGCGAAGTAGCGCGAAAGGTTGGCTTTCGGATTGATGTGAACTCGGTCAAAAGGGGTCCGTTGTGCTCAGGGGGTGGTCTATTTTGGTCCATGTCACGGTAAACCGGAAGTCCTGCACCTCCGGCCCGGATTTGGGCTCTTCGGCCAGAGGCACGTTTGAAAAGGATGGGCCTCCGAGGATACGAGGAGGGCTGAAGCAACTCTAGCATGACGAGTCCAGGAGCCTCATCCTGGTAGAGAACAAGGCTTCCTTGAGAATATCATCACGGCCGGGCCCCGGACACCGAGAACACCGGAAAGAGTGTCAGCGTGGAACCCCAGCCAAGCCAAGCAAAACAAAACAAAACAACAGGTGGAGACGAGGTACTGAGAGAACCGACAAGATCAAAAGCCGACGCATCACTCGTTTGGCTGCTCTATTCTGACCCTCACCATTTCGCTTGTTTTTTCAACCTCCCATCTACTTGCTCGTTTAACCCCTTTACATTCAGCATGATCAAAATCATCTTCACCACGCTTCTGGCTGCCTTGGCCACTGTAGCTCAAGCCGTCAGGCTCACAAATTCAGACTGGAACGTGGTGGCGGGCGAGACCTTCACCATTGGATGGACTGATGCTGAGGGTGGCGTTTCTATTCGCCTCAAGTCCGGACCTGCCAACAGTCTGCAGACCATTCAGAAGATTGCTAGTTTGTGTAGCCATAATCTGGAGAAAGTAGCCTGAGCTGACCATAGTACTCTGAGCCGTAGGCGGTCAATCTGGACAGTCTTTCACCTGGACTGTTCCTACCAATCTTGACACGGCCCAGTACGCGATCGAGATTGAAGACAGTTCCGGAAACATCAACTACAGCGTCCAGTTCCCCATCTCTGGAGACGGCACCAGTCAGACCACTACCGGGTCTGCTGAAGAAGCGGCCACGACGACTGCCACGGTTCCAGTTGCGACTCCCAGCACTCGTGCAGAGACTGCAGACGTGTCTCCTACTCCCACTCCCGCCACTGAGACTCAAGGCACCAGTATGCCCAGCGAAGCCTCGGAGGCCGTGTCCGAAACTGAAGCGCCTGAGAGCAGTGCTGGTGAGTCCTATCAATAATCAAGGTCGCCACGCCCAATGATTTATTGTCTTCCTAACAACAAGTTAGGCCCCACCGAGCGCGAAACACCCACTGCCTCGACTTTGACTGCTGGTACAACCAGAGCCAACAGGCCCAGCGCTACCGAGTCCGATGTCGCCGAGTCTGGAGTTCCCAACAGCGGCACCGCCCGTCACAGCGGAAGCGCTCTTGTGGGAGCTGTTTTTGGAGCCATGTTGCTTGCGTACTGAGTATCCGAAGGCAGCTGGAAGGGATATGTTTGAATATGAGATTTTAGGTAATAGAACATTCACTTGATTCACTTGATACTATCGGCATCCAACTCATGTGAGCAATCAAAGATTCGTTCGTGCACCTGTATGATCTTGCCACAGGTAACCAACACTAGAACATCGCAATCGTGCCTCAAACTGGATTGCCCCGGTATGTTGCCGTATTCAGGCTCCGCCTCCTTGTCCACCCAGCTTGCCGCTGAACAGCCCAGGTTTGGCCAAGCTACTAATTACTAGTAAAATAATGGCGGGGCGCCAAGCATGGCCGAGTCATGATCTGCCCCCCAACCACGGAGGCCGGAAATCCACGGACTCCGGAGCTTAGAGATATCTTTGGCCCGACGGCAAAGACGGTAGAAGATGCTATCCCGGGCCGCACATCTTCGGCGCCCGAGTTAGTAGTTACCATTGTCCCATTTTGTTCACCGCAATACCGCCCCTCCCACAGTCCCGCCATGGCGTCGAGTCCCTCATCAGGAGAAAGTATAGACTCTGAAGTCGAGCCTCGGCCAATGCCAGTGCGCTCCGGCGCCGGCCAAGCTACCCAGCGACTGATCATTCGTCTAGCAGTAAGCAGCAACCCGGGACGCCGGCTGGTTCCCCCCCGACAGTCTTGTCAGATTTGGCGAGACCCTCGCTGGTTCTGGCCTTTCCGCTAACTTGAACCTGGTCGAACCAACCGCCAGTGTCAGTCGTGTCGTCAACGAAAGGTAAAGTCACACGACCACGGCCCCAGAAGCGTCTTGTGCCGTCTCACTGCTGACTTCTCTCCACCAAAGATTGCATGTGATAGGAAAATACCTTGCTCAAACTGCTGCAAGGCGGCCTTGTCTTGCAACTACGAGCCTCGAAAACGATCCACTGTCAAGGTGCAGCGGATTCATATCACAAATGAATAGTAAGTAAGCCTTGCCTCAATGACAGCCACCTAGGCATGAACATTCGTCCATGATTTATGCTGACCATGACAACAGTGAGAAGAAGATCGATACAATTCAAAATCAGACAAATCAGATGGTCAAGCTGCTCAGCCGACTGACCACGAGCAATGCGTCCCCGCCCAACAGTTCGCTGGAGTCACGGTCCCCCATGAATCCCGGGCCCCAACCGTCACGGGCGACGACCGAGACAGTCGAGCCAATCTCCTCGCAGGCCCAATTCGAAGGGGAATCGTCCCTTTCAGCCCACACTGCTTTTGCAAATAACCTCATTGAGCGCGCAGTCAGTACAGCGCCATTGGAAACATTCTCCCCGGACATGGCCACGACCTTGGACGCCCTCCGTCGGCTTGTCGAGACGCAGGACAACGAGTCTAATGGTCATGAGGCTACATACCGGCTTGCAAGGCCGGATCCCAATCCTGGTTTGTCGCTAGACGAGAACCCGATGCCCCCCATTCAATCTGTGATGGGTGTTCTGCAACTCATGAAGAGTAAGTTCTCTGTCACGGCCATCAGACTCATTGAATAGCACCGTACTAGTAGTACCTGTTGTCCGAATACTGATACTGCGGCACGGCATCACAGCAAACCCGCAGTTTGAGAGCGTTGGATTCCACATGTACATGAAGGCCGACGTCTTTGTCGGCTACATTCGAACCGTCTACTTTCCAGGCGGCGGCTTCAGCGCAGCCGACTTCATCATCGTCAACGGCGGCCTCATTGATGTGTTTCTCCGGAGCATTTTCCTCGAAGAAGACGCCTCGAAACGAGAAACCCTGCAACAGCACATGGCCATGTGTGAAGCAAACCTGGAAACAGCCTTGTCCCGACTTCCCGTTCACATGCCCAACACCATGGACTACTGCTTGGCGTTACTAGTCGGCGTAAGTACATAAGTACCTATGTGTGCTCAGTTTGCCCATGTTCCGTAACCACTCTAATCCGACGCAGGTCAATCACTGTATGAAGTCGTCCAAATCATCGGCCGCTTGGTCGTTGGTTACAACAGCCCTTCACATGTGCATCTCGTCAGGGTACCATAGAGCAACATCTAGCAGGGATGACACGCCGCTGCTTCGGAAACAAAAGTCCTGGATCTTTTGGTCCTTGTACAGTGCCGAAAAGGGGCTCTCGCTTCGCCTTGGACGGTCCTCATCCGTGTCAGACTACGACATCACTCTGCCCCTCCCGGCCCTCGAGAAGGCCGACTGCAAGCCATACTACTCTTGCACCATTCGGTGGATCAAGCTGTCCAGTATCCAAGGAAGAGTGTACAAAATGCTCTACAGCCCTGTTGCTCTGTCCGAGACCCAGGCAACCCGAACCGCGTGGGCCCAGTCGCTCGCCGCCGAGACGACGAGCCTGTGCAGTGGCGAGATGGGTGACAATGTAAGCCTTCTCCCTGGCTATTCCAGACACGGTAGACACTGACTGCCACTCTGCCAAATCAGTCGGCAACAAATAGTGCATGGCGAACAACCGGAGGTCACCAAATCGAGCTTGTGTTCTTTTCCGAGGAAGTCTTATTTCTCTCCATGTTGACCCTAATCCTGAAAGCACTGCCCCCCGATGATGGCTCATCCACCAACTTCGCCGCCGAATGCATCGATACGGCAAGAAGAGGGCTTGAAACACACCAAAAGTTCACCGAGACCATTGGCCTCGACAAGGGTCATTACATCGACATCTACGTCAACTGGTATGCCGCCCTTCATTCTCACGGACGGTCTCTCTCTCCCTGGTTACTACTTAGTAGATTCTAACTATGGCCGTTTCTTTCATTCAGGACCATCTTGTATAATCCCTTCATGCCTTTCATCGTGGTATTCTGCCATGTGATAGAGGTCGGGGACCCAGCCGACCTCGCTCGACTCGACGGTTTTGTCACGTCTCTCGAAACGGCACAGCATCACTCGGAAGCCACGGCCAAGATGTACCGCCAGTCCAAGCTCCTCTACGAGGCCGCGCTGCAGTACACAGCTGTCATTGCGGCCAAGAGCGCGGCGGCGCCCCAGGACAACAACAGCTTCGAAGAGTTCGACGCGTACATCCAGTCACTGGGAATGCCCCCTCTAGGGGCGCTAGGCAACCCCGGAAATGAAACCTTGTTTCACACCCTCGGCATGGATCAGGGCATGGACGGGTTGCAAAGTGTCCCTGATATGTCATTGGGACGAATTTGAGTCTTTTGACTGTTCGTTGTCTGTAAGTAGGGTACATACATTAGTACCGCTGGAGGTCTTGCATTCTGCTGCAGCTGCACTAGGATAATATGGAAATGGAGGCCGGCGTTTCAGGTAGAACTTGGGATGATGAGAATTGGATAGAGCTACTACTAGTACTGGTTATAGATATCACTTTAAAGGGCAAATTAACATCAATCGTCGAATTCATTAGAACCCAGCTCGGCGATATATGCCTCGACTCACACCTCGATACTCGGCCTCACGGCATATGCAGCCTCTTGGCCTGCGCATCGAGCTGCTCCCTATCCGCCTCCCTCACCGGGTTCTGCATCTTGGCCAAGACCTCCTTCATCTGATCCACCAGGTACTCCTGTGGGTTGCACCCCCTGTGGTCGTCGCCCTCTCCCTTGATGGGCTGCCCGATGTCGTGAATCACCAGGGTGGAGAGTGCCTCGTACAGCCCCAGGAGGCTGTGCTCGACGTCCCGGACATGCTCCGGGATCGGGCACAGACTGGCCCGTGTCAGACAAAAGGTCATGGACCCCAGGATCATGGACTCGCACCGGTGGGGCCCCATAAAGGTCGCATGCCGACACCATCGCGGCTTCTCATCCACTACTGTCAGCAGCTCGACGAACGACCGCATCACGTCCAGCAGCGCTTCGATTGTCTCGTCCCGGACCGCGCAGATCCGTTCTGTCCAAGTGTGTGTTAGTAGAGCCGCCGCCGTATTGTATTAGGTAGGCTGAAGGGGAGCGGATTGCCTCAGGGCTCTTACCGATTATGTCCGACGGCATCTCCAGCTGCTGCAGTAGCGACCCCTCCGCAAACATGGACCCCGGCCCTTCCATGGTGATGCGCCGCACCGTGGCCTCAAACATCTGCCGGTGCCCCAGCACCCAGCTGATCCAGATCATCTTGGGCACGGCATCCGAGTCGTCGGGCCCCGACGTCGCGTCACGCAGCGTGTGGATCCACGGCCGTATCCATGGCACCAGGATCGGCGTGGCATCGTAGAAGTGCGTGAGCGCCGTCAGGTCGTAGAGCTCGTGCATGGACAGCGCGCGGGGGGCTTTCTGGAGGTGGCCGTGTGCTATGTCGAGGAACAGCTCCATCGCCGAGGGCTTGTCGTCGGGAAGGTTGACCACCCACTGCTGGCAGTCTTTCCCATCATCCTGGGGTTGTTTTGCCTCTGCAAAGGAACCGTTGAGCATGCGGTCGAAGACGGGCGAGACTCGGGCGAGCGTTCTTGAGCAGACGAGGAAACACCTCAGGCTCGGCTTGCTGTCGTTTTCCTCTTCTTGCTCTGTGCCGACCCGCAGCTTCAGGTCGCCGCGCGGGTCCATCTTGTGCAGGGGCAGTGAGGTGGTGTCCATGTTTGTTCGGGATGCAGCGAGAGAGAAGAAAAGGGCCCGAGGTCTGAGATGTGAGAATATTAATATGCCGTTGAGATTTCCTGCCAGGGGCAAGAAGACACTTCTGTATCTTCAGAGCCAATTCAGACGGGCGCCAACATTCTGACCTGCCCCATCACCTGACTCGCAGTCCGAATCGTCCGTCTTCCGAACACAGCAAACGGCCACCATGTTGATGGTCGGGCGGAAAGGCTCGTAGCCCCAGGGGCCAGGGCTTGGGCTGGATTGCCTCGACCACGAATAGAACATCTGCGTGGCAAAAGATTCGTATCTCTGACAGCCAAGACGCGCCGACGGGGAATCCAGACAATTGAGACAGAGCTTGAGCCCCGGGTCGGCCCGGGGCTGTGGCGGAGGCTCCTCAAAAGTGCCCATGTGGGTATGCCGGAGACCGAGGGCCCCCGAACCTCCGGCACCAGCAATCCGCTCGATGCCCGGAGGACTGAAACGGGGGACCTCGAGGTGCATGAACCACAATGCTGGAGTCCTGGACCAAGCCACATTTGGGCGGGTACGGACACAGCCCAGTCTTCTGCAAATGACTTCTGCAAATGGACTTTTAGGGGTCTCTGCCACTCCCCCTGACCGGCTGAACCTGTAGACCACCAAGGTCAACCAGTTGAACAACCGCAATTGATCCCCAACAGTAAGAAGCCCACATGCAATGGTCAGCTGTGTGTAGCTGTGGCAATCCAACAGGTGCTTGACTCCTCACGAAGCATGCAGAACCCTTATTTATCTGTATCTCAACCACGAGATTACCGCTCTTCGGCTCTCTTAGTAACAGCACCATTTCAATATGGTTATAGGCTATCCATAAGGCGTGTATCCAGAAAAGCATACAGATAAAAGGGTATCCAGCTGAACAGAGGTAGGTATGTGTACACGACATAGTAAGACAGGTAGTTATAGACAAGGACACACCAAGATGGCGGAAGCAGAGAATGTTTTGAGTGAGTTGGGGAGAGAGCAAAGGAGCTTGAAAATCCTACCGTCGACCCCCCCGATCTCTCCAAGATCATTGTGCACGGCGGTCGACAATCTCCCCTGCCTTGAGCAAGGCGCTCATGCCGTCAAGGTTTGCGTTTTGCTTTCGCTGCTGAGGTAACCCGGAACTAGATGGTGGCCCAGCTGGTTGCTGCTGCTGCTGCTGCTGCTGCAGATGCTGTTGTTGTTGTTGTTGTTGTTGTTGTTGTTGCCCAGGGGCCCTGTTGATATGGTGTCCGTGTAATGGGGGTTGGTGGTGGTGATAACCTTTGGCACCAATGTCAGCAACACTCGAAAAATAGCAGGATGGAGGGACATACCGTTGATCATGGGAAGGCCAACGGCACCATTTGGCGTGTGGTGCACAAGCCCGTGATTTTGGTCCACATGATAAGGGTTTCCAGATTGTAGGTGCGGTCGTTGATTGGTGTGAAATGGGGGTTCTGGCTTGGATGCTAGCAGGGCGTGTATTGGCAAGGGGCCGTCGACTGGTGGTCGGGGTTGACCAAAAGTTGGGTGTGAAGACGGGTTCGCGCCATAAGGCAGGCCATTTCCGTTTGTGTGTGGTGCTGTACGCGTATCACCGTTGGGATGTCCCAACGGAGGACCTGGGCTTCTGATCATATGGGGGCCTGGAAAACGGTACCCGTTGGGTTCATTCGAAGTACGCATCCCTCCAGGCAACCCCTGTCCATCAAACACATCAGAGAGCGATGGGAGGTGTCTGTGCATGCTCAACGGATCTCGGCTCGGGTCATCTCCCTGGCTCGAGTGACGAGGCCCAGGCAGCAAAGACTGATCCATCAGGTCCGAAGTGAAGCTTGGTGAGCGGTCTGAGAAGCGCCGCTCGGGATTGCTTACGGCGGGAGAGAGAACGGGCTCATCTGGAGAAGGGGTCAAGACCGACGAAACCGACGAATCCGTGTACTGAGTCTCGCTCATGGAAACCATAGAGTCGACCCTCGACCTGCTCGTCGATGGCTCGCTTCCCCTGCCGCTCTCGGTGCTACTCCCGCTCCTGCTGGTCCTCGTTGGCGTCGCGCCGGGGCTGCTGCGGCCTTGGCCCCCTGACTCGGAGAGCCTGACTCTTTTGGAGGCATCCTTATCTGCAGTGCCCGCAAGCGTGTTAAAAAAACATATCCCGACAAGAATTTGAGCTGGGTATGCATGCGCACTCACCTTGTGATGGAGAGGCGTGCTTAGCCTTGAACTCCTGGAGATAAGTCATGTACTTCTTGTACTCGGGCGCCTTCTTGTACTCGGTAAGGTCACTCAAGTACTTGTCCTTGATGGCTTGGGCCTGGGACTCAAACGGTTCCTTCTCGGCCGCCGTCAGGTTCTGCCAGTTTTCACCCACAAGCTTGGCAATCTCGGTAAAGCTCAGGTTTCGGCCTTTTAACTCCTCGCGCATTTCTTTACGCAACATGTCAGTGGCCGGTTCTCACGAACGAGTCATGGGGTGGTGACCATGCGCGGCTTACTGTTGGAGAAGAGCACATAGGCTGAGGGGGGCCGTTCCGGCGCATTGTCATCCGACTAGCCACTGCATCAGCGTCAAATCATTGTTTTGGCAACTTTGTTTGCCTTTGGTGGAGATAGACACCAACCAACCTTTGGATGCCGCCGGTACTTCCTCTTTGTGACGATGACGCCGGCCGTATCCCGGCCGTCGGTCGCCTGAGCTTCGGTTTTGATTACATCTTCGTGCTTGGGTTCGTCGGCGGGTGATTGCGCCGGGGACATTAGGGATGCCTCTGCAGCAATCCCGCGGGAACTAGCGATCCGTCTTTGGAGCTTCTGTGGGTCGTCGTCGTGGTCAGAAAGGTTCGGATCGTTTACGCCGCCCGCTGGGAGGCGGCAGATACCATATGCTGCTGCTACGCATAGCGCAGCGGAAGGGATACGTACCCGTCGATGGCCCAGCTTCACGCCCAATACATCGCTGCCGAACTCAGTCAGCATCGAGGCCAGCCCTATCACAGTTGCCAGGCCTCGGCCTCACGTACAGGTCAGATTCGGTGATGTCCAAGATGGTCTCCCACGTGTCAAACCCCTGTTCTAGGAAGCCATCCAGGTACTGGGTAATGCCCAACTCCCCAAAAACAGCCCCTAGTGATGGCGACATTCGACCTGGTGGTTTATGTTGTGTTGCTCGTCAATCCGGTGGTGAGCGCCGGGGTTGCTAGGATCGGCACTGCACCGCCGAGTATTTTTTTTCCCACGCCCAGGAATACCCAGTTCGAGGGGCCTCCCGTCCGCGTAAACAAGCTTCTCTTTTCTGATCCTGCACGGTATGTTTTGGCAATAGTCCGACAGACTATGGGTCTTGCCCACGTTCCTCGGTCGTATCGCTGAGTGCAGCGGGCTGTGATGTATCTGCCCGGTGTGGGAGTTGCAATTGCGGCGTTCTCGGGGCGTTGAAGGAGCGCGCGGGATAGAAAGTGCAAGCCTTGGGGGTTAGGAGTCGAGACTCGGTCGTGCTAGTAGCTTGTTGGGGTGGCGGCAGTGGACAGATGGATGAAGTAGAGAGAGGTTCTCGGGGAGTCAATGACAAGGCCAGGAGAGAATTCGCTTAAACTATGCCATGGCATTCTTGAAATTGGAATTCTGGGCTGTCGGCGTGGTGGGGTGAGAGTCCAAGATCGTGATGACATGCATGGGAGGGAGCAGACGTGGGACGGAATCGACAAGAGCCAGGGTCCTTGGTGAGGTGATGGGTCGCTATTGGGAAAGGGTACTTGCACGGAACGGGACCGCGAGTCTCCTGGTTGAAGGGGCAACTTGGGCTGGCTTGGGTGTAACGTTAAACGGAAACCGGCTCGCGTCTGGCCGGGGAATGCTGGGACGAGCAATACCTAGTCTAGTCGGGGCGGCGTGAAATTAAAACGGGGACGTGGACGTGTGCCCGGGTCTAGACTGTTCTCCGGGCCATTCTCCGGGCCAAAGAAGGAAGATATCTGGCTCGGCTGGCTTGTATTTCGGTATCTGGCACAGTCTGGGTTGTTGTTTTTTGGCCAACAACAGCCAGCCCCGAATCGAGGTGTCTGCATTTGCGAGCGGCGACGAAATGGCACTGGGAGACTATTTTGGCTGAGTGCGGCGGCGCCCTATGGTAGGTAGTACAGTGCATACGTACATAGAATGGCCCTCTGGATCGTGATCGTTTGAGCAGATCGACGACAGCAGAGTTTCTTTGGTGCTCTCAGTCGCCTCGACAACCTGCTCATCAGTCCTCATGACCTCATGCTGGACCAGAGAGTTGGGACGAGTGCCTGGTAGACAGGTTTCAAGCCTTTGCGGAGGCTCTCATCCCTCAAACGTGGCGTCAGCAATGTCTCGAATTCCCATCTCGCCCCCATGGGCAATTCGCGCGAACGGGTTTGACGGGTGAACCATGACACAAACAGTGCGACATCGATCGATCCCTTTGAGCCCACGGTGTCGAGGGTGCCTCGGTGCCTTTGGTTGATGCTACCTAAAGAGGCAATCGGCATTGTTTGAACAGCTAAAAGAGGGCCGTTGGCAGGGTATTGTCGCCATGGGAATGCCATGGCACGCACGGGCACACGGGGAAAGGAGAAAAAAGATCTCGATCCCCATCGAATCGAGGAGAGGCACATGAAAAACGTACGATTTTCCAGGCTGCACGGCGCTATTGAACCAATGAGATATGCCGTGACCGCTGCGCTCCCAAAGCGGGCTAGCGGCCGCGGCATCACTGTGGGAAGAGCGATCCCCTCACTCGCATTGGAGCTGCTCGTAAGAAGTTTCGGCACCTGCCTCGCGGTGATTCATCACAGTCTCTCTTTGTGGCCAACAACTGAAAGGTGGCTCGGGCGAGTTACGGAAGAGATCAGCTCGCCGATTCATTGCAGAACGTGGAGTACTCGTGGTTCCGCTTTGGGTGCTCGTTGGTGTTGCGCGGGGAATCGGACGCTCTCCGGGGTGCCAGAGACCATCGACTCTTTTCCATCATCGAAAATTTGCCCTGCAATCGAGCTTCCAGAATCCGCGGTGCCGCACTTCCCACCCTTGCCGCATTTTGCTTGTCCCTCCCACACAGAGCCAATGCGCGTGCGGGGCCACTGACGGCTTTGCCGGGTCTCTGGGAACCGCGTAACACGGCGGCGGGGCGCTGTCGTAGCACATCCTCGATGCTTGGCGTCTTTCGAAGTTCTGGTGAAACTCGGATGGAGTGGGCTGCCAGATAGGGAAGACTCCTCAAGAAAATTAGGGCAATGCACTCGGTATTCCGTACTTCTGGAGGGACTTAGGAGATGCAGAATTGTCTGATCTGCTGAACAGTGGTGACCACGACGCAGACTCTCGTAGAGAACGGAAAGCCGCGCCGACTGTCAGCCGCGCTGGAAATTGCCGGTTCAGCGCTTATGGGATTTCCGATTTTAGCATAGACAATTGCGTACAGTGCCATCAGGTCATGAGCACTTTTGTGGGTATCCACAGGGCAGAGCTGGCTCCAATTGGCCGGCGCACCGGGCCTGCTTAGATTTTGAGAGATCGGCCGGGAGCCTGAGAGCCTAGAACGTTCGCTCCCCACTCCCCTCACCGCTTTCGGCGGCTGACCCTGCTCGCTCGCGACGAAGCTCACATTGCGGACGACGTTGGGTGATGTGATGACGCCTTGGTTAAAACAAGCTTAATTGTTACAGCGCCGATAGTCTGGATACGGTGGCGGGCCGGGCGTGGCGACACGGCTAACTATTTTCTGCAGCACCCCGATAGCAGCATTCCGCTCGGAAACAGACAGACAGACAGACAGACAGACAGACAGCAACAAGCAGGACCAGCAGCCAAGCCCCAAGCCTGGTGGAGTTGTCAGCACCCAAGGACCCTGCAGCGCCCCCAAAACGCCGTCGCCTTGCTGCAGCTCTCGTGCGTTTCGGTTCCATTGAGAGAGCGAGGTCATCCAGATTGGGGCTGCGCACCGATCCCCGGAACATCGTCTATTGACAAGCCCGGTGGCAGGAAAGGGAAACCGCACTTTCCCAGCAGCAGGCTGACAGGCCGAGAGCGGTAAGCTTGCCGCAAGCCCGGTGGACACAGCAAAGCTTGGAGCGGTTCGGACAGGAAAGAAGCACCGCAGACTTTTCCATTCCCGACTAAAGGAACACCAGCAGCTGAGGTGCAGCAGTAACCTGGAGCTACCTACCTACCTAGTCGCTGCAGCCGCTGCAGCACCTTCGTTTCCCGAGCTCACTACCTGGTACCTACCTAGTCAACGTTATCGCTTCCACCCGGCAACCCAACCTGCCACATGTCGCCAACAACGCCCCCCAAGGCCCAGAGCCCTGCCGGAGCTCCCAGCACCGGGAAAGACGAAAACCCCTCGCATGAGCGACCCGCGCCATCGCCATCATCGTCGGCGGTCGGAGACCATCTAGCGCAGGTAAGCGAAGCGCCCTCGTGCTCTGGGCCCCTCGGGACCGTCCGGGCAGGGGGGGGAT
>MU856838.1:0-36811 GCA_033296705.1 Chaetomidium leptoderma | reverse complement strand
AAAAAAAAAAAAAAAAAAAAGCCCAGCTTGTGGCTTGTCCTCAGAACGGCATCCCTGTTCCCCCAGAATTCCGAAATATTCCATACCCTCTCCACTTTTCTCACCGCTTTCAGACGCAGAGACAGTGCCGACCTTAGCGGTGACTTTGCAAAGTTGAAGACGACTGGCTGGGTCCGACTCCCCCCCCTTAGCAACAAGTGCTGCTCCCGAGTGGGCGGGTCGGGAAGCCAGGGCATCATGGATGCAAGGTGGGGGGATGGGAGGCTTGCAGCCTCGTCAGGACCCTGATCTGCAGGGTCTGGATCCCCCCAAGCCCCTTCTCCAAAACCCCAACCTACCAACCCGCATGGCATGGCACGGCATGATGCGTTGGTTCTGTCAGCCCCGTGGGCATGGGTGATGAGAGCAAGCCGCCGGTTATGATACATCGTGCAGCGCTAGTGTCCCGGTTCTGTCTTCCTCAGCTGCGGTTTCTTTTCTCCCCTTTCCCTCTCCTGTTTGTCTGTCTGTCCTCTCGCTTGCCGAAGAAAAGGGTTTCAGCAACATCTCGGATACCATCCGTTGGATGCTGGGAAATGCAGATCCGGAAGCACCCGGGGCGGGGGGGGCATGCATACATACACACATCGCCGGCGAGGGACATCTGCCTGTCATTCATTGCCTCTTTGCCCATGTCTCACATACAGACAGATAGATTCGCTAGCTGACAAGTTGGGGTTCACAACACAAACAGGGGCGAGCAGACGGCCAGCGCGCTCGAGGCCAACTTGAGCAATCTCGAGAGCAAGCTGGATGAGATCTTGGCGTCGTTGGGTGTTTCAGCCGAAGATCTGGACGCTCTCGAGGGGCGGGAGGAGGGAGGAGATGGGAAGGCTGGGGACGGGAAGAATGCCGGTGGTGAGGAGGGCGAAAAAGGGGGCGCTTGAGGCTCCTTTCTTTTTCTCTCTCTCTCTGTCTCTCGGGGGCTGCATTGCCAACAGAGAAACGCCGTAACTACGCACGGGCGGGCGGCATGTTTGATCTTGGGGATAGACGTGAACTGCATGACATGTACATACATACCATGCAACCAACCACTCAGACGCTGCCGTTAAACTCGTGTGAGCTGCTTCAAATGAACAATATAAGATGGCAGACAGTGATATTCGTTCGTCATCATAAAACCATCAACTACAAGACCCCCCATTCGTTGCACGTGTGTGTGTGTACATACATCCATTCCCCTATGCAATCGCTCATCATCAACCCAACAACACAACAATAAAAAAGAAACCCACACCCAACAACCAACCAGCCATACCTCCTCCCCAAAAGAAAATAAACAAACCACTACTACTCGCCCTCAACAATCTCGGCATTCCAATCCTTCTTGATCAGCAACTCATCCAGCCCCTCTGTCTTGGAGATGACCAGCCCCTTCTCGTTGGCCAAGTGCAGCAGACAGATGAAGCAGAAGCTGGTCGAGATGTCGTCCATGGCCTTGGTCGGATAGACGCGCTGCAGGTCGTTCATGACGCTGGTGAACTTGAGGGTCGGGTCTTGTGCTCCTCCTCCTCCTTCTTCACCACCACCGCCACCGGCGGCGTTTGCGGCGGCCTTTTCTGGGGAGGTTGGGGTCAGGAGGCGGCTGGGGTTGTTGTTGGGGTTGTTTGAGTCCTGTGTGGAAAAAAACAAAAGGGGGGGTGGTTAGTTATTATGGGGGTTCTAAAGGAGAGAAAACTTTGAAAAGGGGCGAGAGAAAAGGGAGACAACATACATCGAGTAGTGCCAGCCCCATGCCCTTCCACAGATTCTCCTTGAGCCGCCTCACATCCACCTTCTTGGCCACGCGCGCATACTGCACATACTCGGGCCGGAACCGCCGGCTCTGCGTCACCAGCATGGTGCCAAACGCCAGGTCGGCCGGGTTCGTCACCGTCAGCCCGCCAAAGGCGCCCGTCATGCCGACGTCGGTCATCATGCCCATCCCGCCGGGCCCGCCGGCCTCGGGCGAGAAGTGCTCGCGCGCGTCGGCAAACTCGTCGTCCATGTCGTCGTCGTCGTCGTCGAGGCCGCCGCCGCCGCCCGCAAAGGGGAGGCCGTCGTCCTGGAAGAAGTTGGCGTCGTAGTCGCCCTGGGGCGGGCCGTCGTCCGGAGAGGACTGGTGGTGGTCGGCGGATTGGAGGGGCGCCTTTTGCGACGCCCAGAAGGCCTCGTCCATCTCGCCCTCGGGGATTTCGTTTTGGCGCTGTGAGTCGGCGTTGCCGAGCCGGCCGCCGCTGCCGAGGACACGCCGGCGGCCCATGCGGGCCTTGGGTTTGAGGAAGAGGCTAAGGAGCTGCTTGGAGCTAAAGTGCTTGTCGTCGGGCAGCAGGTTGCGCGACTTGGACTTCCAGTCCTTTTTCGGCATCGAGATGGCCGAGTTTGTCGAGGCCTGGGTATGGATGACCTCGGCAATGGCCGGGTCCAGAGGGCCGACAAAGTCAATCTCGAACGGCTGCTTCTCCTTGCGCTGCTTTGCGGGTTCCGTGGGCTTGTTGACGTCCTTGATCTTTCGTATCCTCCAGTGTTCGGCGCTCGTCCAGTTCTTTTGGAGAGCCTGGTCAAAGTAGCCGAGGATGTCTTCGTGCATCCGGTCGGCCTTTTGGGCGTGCGTCATTGAGATGGCAAAATCGCCATTCCCGGAATCCAGCATGTCGGCCCCGTCACCTTCTCCATCTGCCCCAGCACCATCTCCCATCCCCAGCCCGGCATCGAAGACGCGCATCATCTGCGGCTCGAGGGCAGCTTCCCGCGCCCAGGCCTCGCCTCCTTCGCCAAAGTCGACATCGGCGCCCAGGTCAAAGGTTCCGAGTCCGTCTTCATCGTCAAATCCAAGCGCGTTCTCCTCGTCGATAAACATGCCGGACTTGTCGCCGATCCCACCAGGGCCGGGCGTCTTTTCCTTGTCCTGGTCCCGCCAGTCCTCTGGTGCTCGTAGGAAAGGGATGTCCAAGGAGCCGGATGGATCGCCGAGGTCGAATGTTTTGAGAGACGGGCAGACGTCCATGTTGTCGAGGAGACCCAGTTCGGGGAAGAACCTTGCGCCCAAACCCGCAACGTCAATTCCAACATCTCCCCCCTCCTCCTCTTCTGGCTCCTCGGGCGTCGGGGTTTGCTCCGCATCGGGCATCGAAACATCTTCGTCTCCTCCTTCCTCATCCTCAATCTCCTCCGCATCTCCCCTCCGGCGAGATTTGGAGGCAGCCCCAGAGACGTCCTCAGCATCGTCGCTGCTGTCAAACACAATACGCCCTTGTGAGTCGATCATTAGGTGGTTTAGCAGGAGTCCCTTTGCGCCGCCCTCGTCGAAATCTGCAGAAGCCTTTTTGAACAGGGGGTCGACGGCGAATTCAAGCTCGAGCTTCTTTAATTGCAGCGACGCAAACGATGGCGCCAGGGTTGACTCGGATGATCTTTGAGTCTGTAATATCGTTAGTATAGCGGCACGAGGTCTCAAGCGGCAAGCGATTCAGTACCTTCTTCTTGGCCTTCTTCCGCACATTGCCATCCTCGTCCACCTCATCCTCTTCCTCCTCCTCTTCGTCCTCGCGGCCCTTCCTCTTGCTGTCGCGGCTATCGGCCAAGCCGCTGAGCAGCTTCCCCGTCTCGGTGGCTACGCTGTCGACTCTGCTCGTGTAGATCTTGACACAGCCATCGAGGGTGCAGCTGGCCTTTTGGAAGTTGACGCCGTCGCCCTCCTTGAGAAGCGACATGTCGTGGAAGTAGTCGATCAGGGCAAAGTTCCACGAGTTGGCGGCGTTGATCTTGTTGTCGGTCGCCATCTTCATCCACTCCTCAAAGTTGGCGAGTATCGGCACGCGCTTCATCGGGGTCACGGCCTTGCCGCCCACCATGAGCGGTTCGTCGTCGTCCACAATCATGGGGTAGTTGCCGCTCCTGCGGCGGCGCGCCGGCGTGCGCGGGCTAGAGCCGGGGTCGTCGACATTTTGGAGGTCGTTGAGGGTGGCGCCTGACTTGCGCGGGGTGCTTGTCGCTGCGGCCCTGATTTGGTTAATCTGGGCCTCGTGGGCGGCCTTGCGCCCGTGGGAGCGCCGGGCTTTCTCCTGGGCGTCGTCGTTGAGGGGGATCCTGCTCTCGGGGTGCGATTAATGGCCCGTTTCTTTGCGGGGACACCAGGGAATCCGGGGAATCCGGGGAATCCAAGGGAATCCCAAAATCCAAAACCGACGCGATGGCGACTCACTTTACGGGCGATTTGAATGGCGATGCCGCCAGGGAGCCAGACGCAACTCTGCTCACGCTCCTGCGCGGCGCTTGGGCAGCTCGAGCCATCGTGTCGTGGGGTCGTGGTGTTGTGGCAGCTCGAATGCGCCTTGTCGTCGAGTTTCGGATTTGGGGATCCAAACTGTTTGTTTACTTTGGTGGTTGAGCTGGGAACGCTTTGCGATTGGCTGGAGGGGTCGTGGAGAAGGCACGTGGTGATAAGATAAGCACGATTGCCCCGCTGCTGAAGGCTCTTGCTCCACTTGACTCTTTCCACCGAGACACTCGTGGGACACTCGCGGGACAACTCGCGGGACACTGCAGTGACACCCGACTGCACTCCTGCAGTGACTGAACTTTGGGCTCTGGCTGCAGCGCAGGCAGCAACCTGGAAGCTGCAAGCTGCAACGGTGTTCGGTCTGCATGTTCCCGAAAACAACAACATCAGATCGCCTGGTCCCTTGAAGCTGCAGACATCCGGCCCTGCCTGTCACAATGACACCTCCTTTTTCAAGGGAACTACGCGTTGACATGTCAACCCAGAATCGCATTGCGCCGTTACAAGTAGCATTGATTCCGGCCTTGTTCCGTTCAAAATGACTTGGGTTTGCATTCGCAGCTTCACCTCGAAGTTGGCGCAGCAGGTTTCGACTCTTCGAGCACCTCCAACAGCCCAATCGGCGGCCTCAAAGGGACAACAGGGGTCGCCGGTGGCGGATCAGCACAATGACAGTCCCCATTGGATCCCGGTCACCCACGCGTCGAGCGGGTCAGCATCAATTGCTTGTCTCGACTCTTGAGCCAAGCACCACAGCACCACGGCCAGCTCGTCCGGTCTGTGCCGGTCTGAGAGCAGAGAGAGCGCTGGAATGATCTCATACTCATAACCACTCGTCGCCGCACCAACACCAATTCGAAGTGATTATTTACAACAGAATCTAGTGATCTATCCATTCAAGACCGTTTTTATTTTATTTTGTTTTTCGGGCTCCTTCTGATCTCCCCCCACCCCCCAAGTCTCGCCATGCGCCGCTGACAACATGTCGCCCGCTCGCCCAATGCGCCACCGATACAAGGCTCGGCCAGCTGTTGCGGCCCTCTGCCTCGTCGCCTTGATAGGCGCGCTCGCCGTGTTCCAGTCCATCCCGTTCAGCCACCGCCAGCCTCGTTCCATACTCGGCTCGCGGGACCTGCACGAGGCCGACGTCGACTGCCGCCATGTGCATGAGGCCGACGACCAGTGCGCCTTCATCCTGGCCAACTGCGAGGACGACGAGGCCGGCCTGATCCACTACCTCTCCTTCTACTACTGCACCCTGGACTCGGCGAGGCCCGTCGCCTTCACCATCCTCGCCCTCTGGCTCGGCCTGCTGTTCACCACCATCGGCATCGCCGCCAGCGACTTCTTCAGCGTCAACCTCAGCACCATCGCCAGCGTGCTGGGCCTGAGCGAGAGCCTGGCCGGCGTCACCTTCCTCGCCTTTGGCAATGGCTCCCCCGATGTGTTCAGCACCTTCGCCGCCATGGGCTCCAACAGCGGGAGCATGGCCGTCGGCGAGCTGATAGGTGCTGCCGGCTTCATCACCGCCGTGGTTGCCGGGTCCATGGCTCTGGTGCGCGAGTTCAAGGTCAGCAAGCGCACCTTTGTGAGGGACATTGTCTTCTTCATCGTTGCCATCAGTTTCACCATGGTTTTCCTGGCCGACGGAGAGCTGCACCTGTGGGAGTGCTTCACCATGATCGGCTTCTACGTGTTCTACGTCGTAGTGGTCGTCGGATGGCACTGGTTCACCGCGAGGCGGAGGCGCCAGCGGATGAGGGATGCAGCAGCCCGCGCCCACTTGTATGGCCCATCGGGCTACGCCACCGAGGAGCTGGAGCCGTACCGGGACGAGCCGGACGAAGACGAGGCAGCTCCCGTTGGTGGTCGCTCGGGCAGTGCCCCGGAACCTGGCGATATCAGCGCATTGGAACGAGGACCCCGGATCGAGGTGGATGGAGTGCCGCCCACCACCGATGACGACGAGGAGGAACGGGAAATACTCGTCGCTGCCGAAATGGCAAGCAGCATGCGTGTCAACCGGCCTCGCTGGGGACGAAGCAACACCACCATCACCCCCATTCGCCCCAGCCTGCTGGGCGTGCTCGAGTTCAGATCAGTTCTGTCTTCGCTGCAGAAAGAAAGAAACATGTACATGAGCCCGCTCCATGGAAGATCGCACTCGTTTCAGCCGCCAGCCAGTGCCGGTATTGTGGATCCTCGAGGCCGTCCACGCACCAAGACGATGCCAGCTAAGCTCCCAACTGGCCCAAGAGAACGCGCCTTGTCGTCCGGGAACCAGCCGTTGAACCTGGACAATACCGGCCTTTCCCGCCCCGATGCCGGCTCCGTGCCCCAGACCCGGACAAGCTCAGCTGCTCGCACCATCGATGGACGGCTTGCGCCGCCGCTCGGCTCTTCCATGGCAGCCGACCATGGCTCCCAGTCACCGAAAGGGACCCAGCAGTTGCTGCACATACGGATTCCCTCTCCCAGCGGACGCTCCAGCGGACAGTCCTCGCCTTCCCACTCACCATTTCCGGGCCTTTCCGAGTCTCCTGCAGTCCTCACCCCTTTCCAGGAGCCGACCGCATTTTCATTCCCAGTTCCCTCGGACTCAAGACGTCACTCTTTCCCAGGGCTCGACGACCAAGAAGGGCAACCCAAGCCGATCAAGTGGTGGCCCTACCAGCTGTTGCCTGCACCACATGTCCTCCTCGCCACCGTATTCCCTACGCTTCAGGGCTGGAAGGAAAAGAGGTGGTGGGATAAGGTGGTCAGCTTAATCTCGGTGCCGAGCATCTTCTTGCTTGTCGCCACTTTGCCCGTGGTGGAAACCGACAACGAAGAAAACAACCCCGAGGAAGAAGATGTCGCGGATCCGCCAGAGCCTGGCCACCCCGGTAACACGGCCCCATCCGTCGCAGTAGAAGACAGCGGCGAAATCCAGCTCGAGACCGAGTGGCAGGCGTACCGAAGACGAACGCGATCAATCACGTCGACAAGGTCACCGCGCAGCATGTCTCCTTCATTACTATCCTTAAACACCCCGCACCCGCCGCCGCCGGACCATCAACCTGCCATAAGCGCGCCAGCGCCGCCGCAGATGCCAAAGCCGACAACCCCAGACTCGGACTGCGCCGCCACGACAACGTCTTGCGAGACACGCTCGGGCTGGAACCGATGGCTCGTCGCCGTCCAGCTCTTCACGGGCCCCTTCTTCGTCGTCTTCATCCTGTGGGCCAACACGGCCGAGGACATGGAAAACCCGCGACGCGCGCTCCTGCGCATGGTGCTCTACTCGCTCCTCATCTCGCTCTGCCTGCTCGCGGCGCTCTTGGCCACGACGTCGGCCGACAAGAAACCAAAGTTCCACTTCCTCCTCTGCTTCCTCGGCTTCGTCATCAGCGTCGCCTGGATCTCCACCATCGCGGGCGAGGTCGTCGGCGTGCTCAAGGCCTTTGGCGTCATCCTCGACATCTCCGAGGCCATCCTGGGCCTGACCGTCTTTGCCGTCGGCAACTCGCTCGGCGACCTCGTCGCCGACGTCACCGTCGCCCGCCTCGGCTACCCCGTCATGGCGCTGGCGGCTTGCTTTGGCGGGCCCATGCTGAATATCCTGCTGGGCGTCGGCATCGGCGGCGCGTGGATGGGCATTCGCTCGGCCAAGCTGAAGCAGAAGCAGGGGAAACATGGCCCCGGGGCGCCGCTGCGGTATAAGCCGTATCGCATCCAGATTGGGGGCACGCTCATGATCTCGGCTGTCACGGTCTTGTTGACGCTGGTGATCTTGCTGATTGTGGTGCCGTCGAATAATTGGGTCATGAGTCGGCGGATCGGGTGGGGGTTGATTGGGATCTGGACCGTGGGGACCGTGGTTAATCTGGTGGTTGAGATGACGGGGACGTTGGCGGAGGTGTCGTGAGGGGCTTTTCAAGGGTTGGTTGTCTGTGGATGTCCAGGGGCATGTATGTACTGTATTCTATATCATTGCCGTGTATTAACGCTTCAAGGAAAGTGCTGAGCTATGTATGGGTGATGGGATGATCAGGGGGTGTGATGCTTGGAGTTCACTCTGGTTTTAAATGTTAAATAGGGGAACCTCTATGTTTACGATATGGTGGGGGTGGACTTTTGATGACATTTTCTGGGCAGGCTAGGTACATATATATCAGGGTATACCATCTGACTTTTGGCGCGTTGTTACCGAGAGCTTTTTGACTAGAGCAATCACTGAGCCCGGGGTTAGATGGAGGTGAGTGATCTACAAAATATCTGCCCCTGAACCCCTGAAAGCTACCCGCCCTCGCCGCCTAGCCCGTTACTGAGGGGAATGTGGGGCAATGCTTGTCTGGCCCAGAGGAGGGGTCAAGAGGGGCAAGCAACCGCCCTCTCAGCTTCCCCAGACGACAACGTGGGGCAGCAGCCAGGGGTCTGCTGAAGTCCGAAGAGGAGGTTGTCCCTTCACCGAAACTTGGAAGTGCTCGCTCGTGAAAGTGTCTCTGCCCAACCAATTCACCGTCAACAATTCATCCTCCCAACTTACCGTCCATAACCAACACAAACCCGAATTTACCTCCGCCATGGCTGCTGCGTACCCGCCCCTCGCCGAGCGCGAAATCAAGAACACCATCTGCCTGTTCGATGTTGACGGCACTCTCACCCCGGCCAGGCTTGTACATACGTTCCTCTTAATTCCCAAGCCGACGGATCCCTGTCGCTAACCAACTCTGCGTGTCCAACAAAAAACAGAGCGCCTCCCCCGAAATCCTCGACCTCCTCTCCCGCCTCCGCCAAAAGGTCGCCATCGGCTTCGTGGGCGGCTCCGACCTAGTCAAGCAGCAAGAGCAGCTCGGCTCTTCCGAGGTCAACGTGACTTCGCTCTTTGACTTTTGCTTTTCCGAGAACGGCCTGACGGCGTACCGGCAGGGCGAGCCGCTGCCCTCCAACAGCTTCATCCAGTGGATTGGCGAGGACCAGTACAAGGAGCTGGTGCGCTTCATCCTGCACTACGTGGCCGACCTGGACCTGCCCGTCAAGCGGGGCACGTTTGTCGAGTTCCGCAACGGCATGATCAACGTGTCGCCCATCGGCCGCAACGCCAGCACGCAGGAGCGCCACGACTACGAGCGCTACGACAAGGAGCACGGCGTGCGCAAGGCGTTTGTGGAGAGGCTGCGGGAGCGGTTTGGGCATTTGGGCCTGACGTATGCTATGCCTCCCCTCCTCTCTTTCTTACACATATAACTAACGAAAAGGTCAAATCAAAAGATTCTCCATCGGCGGACAAATCTCGTTCGACGTGTTCCCCAAGGGCTGGGACAAGACGTACTGCCTGAAGCACCTCGAGAACGAAGGCATGAAGCCGGGCGGCGTGCAGTACACGACGATACACTTCTTTGGCGACAAGACGTTTGAGGGCGGCAACGACTACGAGATTTACGCCGATAGCCGGACGATTGGGCACTCGGTCACGGGTCCGCAGGACACCATCGACGAGCTCAAGAAGTTGTTTGATTTGTGAGGGGAGCGAGGACTGCGTGTTGTTGCGGTTGATAATACCTTAGATATCCGCATAGCGATGGCAGCTCAAAATGAAAAAGAAGAAAAGAAGGGCTCCCTGACGACGATGGCGATGGCGAACAGTATATATTTAAACACACCCGCTAGACCAAGGCTATGAAACCAAAACAGCATCTAGTACCAAAAACGGACCAAATATTCAAGCAAGGCCGTAAATACTGCAAAAGAAAAAAACATAAGAAGTCACCCAAATCCATCACTCACTCCCTTGTCACCAACCACAGCATGTTGGGGGTACCTTCCCCCTTCCCACCACAACCAACAACAACACGCCAACAACAAAAGCGCAAGGGACCAATCAATGCCCAAACTCCAAATGCGGCACAATCACCGGCCCATACTTGGTCGTCGCCTGGAACATACCATCCCCCTGCACCACAAAATCCACCGCCAAACTCAACTTGCTCAGACCCCCCGAATTCCCACTCGCCACACTCGCCGCATAGCCCGGCTGCTGCTGATGCTGTCCCCCAGCACCCCCAGCAGCACCAGCACCAGCACCAACCTCAGGATCATAAGCCACAATCGCCACATAATTCCGTCTCGCCATGAGCTTCTTGTGCTCGCGCGCGCCGCCCGAGGCGTCGGTGTGAAAGATCTCCATCATGTCCTCCTTGGTGTCCGAGACCTCGTGGGTCGACTTGTGGCCGTTTTGCGGGACATACAGCAGCTTGTTGTTGTGCAGCATCTTGAGCAGGTAGGCGCCCGAGGGGGCGGCGACGACGGGCGACGAGATGATCTGGTACATGGTCTTGTGGTCGGACGGGTGGGACGGGTCGTGGACTAGGCCGGCGCCGCTGCTGTTGACGTCTGATGAAGGGGGGTGTTAGTTAAAGGTGGAAAGAATAGAATGGGGGGTAGAGGAGAAAGGGGGGGGGAGAGGGAAAAGGGGGGCAGAGGGAAAAAAGGGGGGCAGAGGAGATAGGAGATGTCACAAACATACCACCAGAGAGAAAAGTCATGCGGATGCCCTTTTGCTGGGCGATGGTCTGCAGGGTGCGGATCAGATAGGTGCGCTCGAGGTCCTTGGACTCGTGCGTCCAGAGGTCCTTGAGGTCTTCGCCAATGTCCATGTCACCAAACTGGTTCAGCACGTTGCCCATCAGGCCGGACTTGCCCACGGCCTTCTTGACGCCCGCAAACCCCTGCTGCACCACCTCCCTCCCACCAACCACGCCCGCCATCGAGCTGGTCACCTTGCCGAGGATGTTGTACGTCGTGTTGACTGCCTTCTTGCCCGTCGCGAACGTGTTGGCCAGCGTCTCCACCGTCTCCAGCCGCGGGTAGACGACGGGGACCGAGATCATCCAGATGCAGTGCTGCACGCTGGGCGGCAGGGTGGCCACCTTGGGGAAGAGGCCCTGGTACGTCGGGCCGGCCATGACGCGCGCCTGGGTGCGCTCCGACCGGCAGTCCGGACCGATGGCCACGACGGCGGGGCCGAGGTATTTGACAAAGTGCCAGCCGGACCCGGTGATGGTGAACAGGTCCATGTCGGAGCTGACGTTGCGCAGAATCTCGACGGTCGTGTGGTGCTGGAAGAGCAGGTACATGTCGATGGCGATGCGGCCGATGCCCTTGAACACGGCTGACGACTGCATGTAGTCGGGGTACGAGCCGAAGCCGTCGAAGCTGGAAGGTTAGAGTTAGCACAGCTCCCTTTTTTTATAAAAAGAAAACCAAGGACCAAGACTTACATGTCATGGTCATCAATCTGCAGCACATGGGGAATCTGCGCAAACGCCTCGCGCATAAACGGCTGGTCAAAGTGGCTGGTGTAGTAGTGGAAATAGGCGTGCGAGACCTCCTCCTGGTGCCTCGCCGTCCACGGTGCGCTCTTGCGGTTCTCCCTCCCCGGCATCGACAACCACTGCTTCAGTAGCGGCAGCTCCTTCCAGAGCCGGTCGCCGTAGATCTGAGCCCCCAGCCCGAGCTGAACATGGAAGCCGCCGCACTCGACGTTCTTCTGCAAAATGTCCTTCCACATGAAGCCGACACCGCCGAGCTTGGCCCGCTCGTTCTGGTTTGTCGACGGCGCAAAGTCGTTGCCTGAGTGGGCCATCATGCGCCAGCCCGTCTCGTAGCGGCCAGCCACCACAAACTCGTACCGCGTGCACCCGAGGTGCGAGGTCACAGCGTACGTCCACCGCTCCGTGCCGTGCTCTGACATCTGGAGGTGCAGATCGTACTTGTAAAAGGTCCATCTCTGGTGCGTGTGGATGTTCTGCGGTACCAGCTGTTGGGGGTTGGGGGAGAGGTCGACGCTCAGGTGGAGGTGGATGGTCGGGGGCTGCGGCGCGTCCGTCACCAACAAGATGCTGCCCAGCCAGACGCCCTTCTCCAAGTCCATGTTCACGTAGCGCAGGTAGGGCCCAAAGTAGACGCCGTTGGTGGGCATGACCTTGTACACATCGACACCCGCAGTGGGAGGAGGACCGGTAAAACCGGCCGTCGAGGGAGCCACCGACGCCGTGACGCTCATGATGCTCTCGGCATACCCCGGGTGGGCCTGGGGGTGGAACATGGGCGAAGCGAGACCTGCCTTCCCACCGCCGAGGAGTGGCGATGCGAGTGGGTTGCCATAGGTGGATGCCGTGGGCGAGAGGGGGGCGGTATCGGGGTGGTTCAGCGGGGTGTGCCCCTTGGGGAACTCCCACTGGGTGGCCTGCGTTGCTAGATGGATGTAGTAGTACTGGCCCGAGTTCTGGTCGAGGTGGGCAATCCAACCCTCGGGCATCGGAGGCGGCGACTGGGCAGCAGCCATGAGCGAGGGAGTGTGGGTCAATGCCGGGTGCCCATTCTGCGCGGCCGCAGCAGCAGCAGGTTTAGAGGATTCGTTGGCAAAGGCGGGATGGCCGGCATTGTGCGCAGGGATGGCGGCCGCAGCGGTCGCGGCTAGGTGTTGTTTCTGCGGTGTTGGAGAGACCACTGGGGCAGGACTGCCGCCCGGTTGGGCACTTGAGGTGTTGACAGTAGCGGGATGGGGGGTGGGAGCGGCGTTTGCGGCGCTCGAGTTCGCTGGTGCCGGCCGCTGCTTTTCGTTCGGGTACTTGGAGCCCGCATTGGGGTTGACGCTGGTATAAGCCGGTGGAGGAGTCGAGGCCTGCATCCGCTGGAAGTCCTGTTCCAGCACGCTGACCTGCAGGTTGCCCCCTGGTGGAGCCTGTACCTGTGCCTGTGCCTGTGCGGCCGAGCTAGGATGCGGGGGAAGGTTGAAAGCCGGCGTCTGCTGTGGCGGTGTCGGGGTCGATACCACATCGGCGCCCTGATACACAGTAGGGGGTCCGAACGGCTGCTGGTCCGGGGACTCGGTGGGTGTCCACGGCCGGGGCTGGGGCCGGGGCTGGAGCTGTGGTGTCTGAGTAGCGGGCGGGTGGTTGCCGTAGTGCGCCAACCGCGATTGCGCTGCAGCACTCGGAGCCTGCAGGCTGTTGAGCGTCCCGGTGCCCGAGATGCCGGCGGCCGCATACCGTGCTTCGATGCCTCCTCCGGGAATGACGCCCGGCTCCACGATGGGGGTCTCGGGGGGCGGCGGCGAGCCACGGCTGGCGCGCGTTGTCGAGTTGGAGGCGGTGGAAGAAAAGCGGTTGATGGGCGCTCCCTGGTCCCCTGCGCCGCCGGGCGGGGGGTAGTAGGGTTTCTGCTGATACGCGTTGGAGATCTTGGGCGCCGGAGCTACTGGGTTCCTCAGGGGCCGGGCGAAAAGGCCCCCCGCGTCATCGTCGTCATCGCCGCCGGCGCTAGCGGGGCTGATCGGGCTCTGCAGAGGCTTGGGGGCCGTCCCGCGCCTTTCGGCAAGGCCCGTCTTCTTCTCTGCGGTGTTGACCGTCGGCCGGGCTGAGTAGTCTTTTTGCGCCGGAGAGCTCGAGGAGATGGGCGGAGGGCTGTAGAGCCTCCCAGCTGCCGGGGAGCTCGAGGAGATGGGCGGGGGGGTGTAGAGCCTGCCAGCTGCCGGGGAGCTCGAGGAGATGGGCGGAGGGCTGTAGAGCCTGCCGGCTGCCGGGGAGGACGGCTTGGCTTGGTTGTCATCGGGGTAAGGGAGGCGGCTAGGCTTCGGTTGCGGCCTGGGCTGTGGCTTGAAGTCGTCGACGGGGTAGGGCAGCGGGGCTGCAGAGCTCGATGCGCCGAAGGGGAAGGACGGCAGCGGCGGGAGGGAGGCGATGCTCGGCTTGGAGGCAGGAGACGAGGCCGAGCCGGCGGGCGAAGAGGACGACGGTGGGGCGGGGTATTTGGGCCGGTTCGAAAGCCTATCACCGAGCGGGCTCTGCGGCTTGAATATCCTCAGCGGTCCAACCGTCGGGCTGTCGCAATCCTCTGCGTCGGGCCGGGGCCGGCTCATGAAGAGCTCTTCGTCGGGCACATCGCGCGATCGAGAGCCCATGGTTGGCGACGGGTTGCGACGGGTTGCGACGATGTTGTGTCCGAAGCCTTCGAGTACCGAGCGACTCGTGTTGCCCTACTTGTACCAACGGAGATTCCGGAGTCCTAGGTCTCTCGCCAGAGGGTGTTTGTGTCACGGTGGCAGTGACGGAACCCCTCCTTGATCTCGGTAGCACCCCTGTAAAGGCGGGGGGGAGGCAGCTTTGGAGGAGCAACTGAAGAAAAAAGGAAGCAGCTGGTTACCGGAAAGGGCGAGATGGAACAAGAATGCTGTAAAGACAACTCACTGCAAAGCTGTGGTCTCGACGCAAGCTTCACGGCCAGTTCGAGAGAAGCTCATCAAGTGTCAAACTCCAGGCCGAGGACATCAGGCCGGACGATATGCGGCCAGATGCGCAGGCCGCGTTGCGATCCGGCAGGGGGGGGGAGGGAGCAGGGGGCAGCAGGGGGAATCAGAGGGAGCAGGGTCGGCCATGAGGGGCAATTGGTGGCGGCACTGGAAGACAACCCCTCTGTGATTGGCCTCGCATCGTGAGCGCTTAAATGTTTCGTACCACCGGCAGTCTTGGAGCAAGCAGAGAGCCAGTGAGGGAGCCCGGGAAGCGCCCCCCATGGCCGTCCCAGGCAGTTCCCGTGCCTGCCATTCCCGCTTGGGTCTTTGCATTGGCCTCGAACCGGTTAGCCCTGGTTGAACGTCACGTCTTGGAGGCTTGTCGGACGGTAACCGAGCACGCGCATTGGGAGACTGCATAAATTGTTGTTTGTCGAGTTGGGTTGCGAACAAAGTTGATGATCAGGGATGGCAAGCGCATGCACAGGCCAAGGTTGCCCTGACCAGGGACCGAGCCGAGGGGCCTGGACGGGGAAGAGCCTGAAGAGGAAACAATTCAGATTAAAGCGGGCCCAGCCGTTTCTTGGCTGGATTTTGCCAGATGCAATTGCCGAACCTGGACAAACAACACTTTCGTCAAAAATAGTAAAGTTTATCCCACAAGTGAGCAGACAGTCCCAGAGGGAACAAATGAAGCACATACCGATGATACCTTATATATAGGTACACAACTACATACTGGTTAAGCAACCCAGGTATAGAACCGGACAACTCCTCGCTTGAAAATGCCCTTTTCCTCCTCTTTGTCGGTCTTCCCTCCTCAAATATTGAAGCTTTATTATTCCCCAAAAGCCCCCCTCGCCTCCACCTCCAACACCCCCCTCCTCACCCTCTTCGCCTTGCACCACACATAGCCCACCAGCACCATCCCGACCCCCAACCCAAGCACCAACAATCCCGCATTCACCGGCCCCGGATCCCCCCCAAACCTCCTCTCAAACAACCAATCCAACCCCCCCTGCGACAGGCCCAACACCCCCGACAAACAAATCACCATCCCATACACCGTCCCAAACGTCTCAAACCCAAACACCTTGGCACTGTAATCCGACACGGCCGTGTAATAAAACGGGCGGTACAGCACAAACAGCACCACATTCGCGTACCCCGCCCAGGGGGTCTTTGGGATGAGGCCCAGCGCGCCCCACGCCGTGGCACACGCCACCAGGCCCGCGAGCACGGTCGGCGTCGGGGTGCGGTCGAGGACGAGGCCGATCAGGGGGACGGCGAGGAGGCCGCCGAGCGGGAGGGCGACGTCAAAGAATCCGTTGAGGGCCTCGGCGGCGCGCGGGGAGCCGAGGAGGGAGGTGTATTGGGCGCGGATGGTGGCGACGAAGAAGTTTATTCGGGTCATTTGGATGACTTGTTTTTGGTCAGGTTAGAGTTTGGTTTGGTAACTAACTTGAGAGGGAAAGACGTTACCGGTAAAGAGACAGATCAGGATGAACCAGGGCGACTTCATCTGCTCCCAAGCCGTTCGGCCATGCATGACGCCCCAGACACCCGAGATGTGGTTGATTTGTTCTTCGCGCTGCGCTTGTTCGTCCGCCTTGGCCGCGCCGAGCACGCTCTGGATGCCCTCAATCACGTCGGCGCGGTGGTGGCGCTCCTCTTCCTGCAGGAGGGCCGTCTCCTCGTCGACCTGGTCGTACGGGCCCGCATCCGCCGTGGAGGCCCGGAGAGGCTCCTCGATCTCCTCGACCAGCTCTCCCACCGTCTTGTACGACTGCGCCGGCATGAGGGTGAGCTGTAGCAGGACGATGGCTGCTGACACGACAAGGTAAGCCAGAAAAAAGCGCCGGTGGTTGAAGGCGCCCTCGGTTGTTCGGTACACGATGCGGTAGAGGAGAAACAGGGCGCTCGACGCGTCAAAGGCGCCCGTCAAGAGCGCGAGGATGAGGCCCGAGTGGCGGGGGAACGCGTTCGACAGCTGAAAGGACGAGATGTACGTGAACGGACCGGCCAAGGCCAGACACAGGTAGCCCAAGAGCAACCCGTCAAACGGCAGCTGGGTCTCAAACGCCATCAAGAGGGCGCCCACCGCGAGGAACAAGCTCCCGAGCAGACCGCAGACCCTGGGGCCGTAATGGTCGAGTATCGCCCCGACCGGCAACGCGGCAACATTGGTGGCCACGGCGGCGACGGTGAACATCAGGTTGAGGTGCATCTCAACACACGTGTCCTCGTCGTCGGCAGACCCATCCGGGACTGCGCAGCGATGCCGGTAGGCGCCTTCCTCCTTCAACACGGGCTTGATGGCGGCATAGCCAAAGACGACGCCGGCGGCGAGGAAGCACGAGATGACGCTGGCTGTAACTTGGACTGTTCGCGCGTTAGCTACTTGTATGAGACGCTAAAAGACCGAGATGAACTCACGAAGCCGCTTCCACCGGGGCACTTTGAACGCCCCAACAGCGTGGAGCTGGTCAACGGCCGACGACGGGCCCCAATCCGGAGGGAGGGGGTTGAAGGTAAGCTTGCGCGCGCGGGTCGATGCATCCGAGCTCCTCCTAGACCGGATGTCTGTGGGGACGATGGTGAACGTCTCGATCGACGAGACTCGGTTTAATGACATGACGGGCGGTCTTTGGGTGTGCGTATCAAGAGACAGGGAACAGAGAAACAGAATGAAAACTGTTCTGCATCCCAGTATGTAGGCCGCTGTTACAAGTTACAACCCCCAGCGGGCGATTTGAGGGATGGCCGGCATGAGAGTGGATTGACAGGGGCTATAACTTGGAACCGTCCGAAGTACCAATACCTACCTTACCTTACCAGGGCACTTATACAACAGCCAAAAACCTGAAAGCTCTTGCCAGCTTCCCTCAGCAACAAGCGTGGGAAGGGAAGGGAGGAAAGAGAAGGATTGGAGAAGGTGTGTTGTTGAAATACTGTCAATTATTGACAACTTTCGAATATGGGCTGGATACCAACACCAAGACCTTCCTTGGATTGCCCCCAAGCGGGGTATCAACTTGTGTTGCGAGACGCACGAGACTTTCCGATCCCATCTTCGTCACTTGACGACGCATCTGAACTCTCACCTCTCCGATGTACGTCCTGCTCCACTGAGCGGGGCGACAGAGCGCTTGTTCATCCTAACAGCCTGGCCTGGCTCCCTGGCTGCTTGGGATGGTCTTGAACTCAACGCCAAAAATAGTCGTCGATGATGCAATGGCACAAATCCAGCTGATTTGCCCCGCTGGATTCGTAAGAACGGGTCGATCCCGGCGGAGTGGGGCCCGCCCGGAGCAGATGGCCCGAGTTCGGGACCCACATCGGCGGGTTCCGAGCGGTACGCCGGACTGTCGTGGACTGACCGACTCTCTCACAATGTTGATACGCGTTGGTATAACTATCAGCACTTGATATCGTTCTTTGGTTTCATCCATTCATCCGAAATACACTCAAAACTCCATAGCATGGCCCAAACCTTCCTCGCTGATCCTCCTCAGCCCATCATCCCTCTCCTCATGCTCCTCCTTCAACTTGGCCTCCACATCGTCCCGGATCGGCCCCAGATCCGGCGGGATGATTTGGCTCTGCACGCTCGGCGCATGCGCTACGAACCGCAGCTGCTCGTGCACGTGGCTGATGATGTCTCGCAGCCGCTTCTCCGAGTTGCGGTTGTGGCGCGGCTCGCTCATGCTCTGCTCGAGCGTCGGGAACAGCGTGTCGTGGATAAAGTGCTCGCGCCAGGGCGTGTGCTCCGGTATCGTCTCGGGGATGCGCGTGTCGGCGCCGATCGCAATCGACGTCTCGTACGCCCACGCCCGGGCCACGTTGCGCGGCGTGTACCCGCCGCCGCCGAACACAATCATCGGCAGCCCGAGGCTCTTGCAGTACCGCACGCAGGCACCGTGGCCTTGCACGCGGAGGTTGAACCGGCCCAGCCGGTCGCCTGCTAGCGAATCGGCGCCGCACTGGAGGGCGATAGCGCTGGGCCGGTAGCGCTGGTTGATGGTGCCGATGATGTTCTCAAAGAGATATTGGTATTGCTCATCCGTGATGCCGTCCTGCAGCGGGACGTTGATGGCGTGGTGCGCCCCCGGGTTGTGTTCGCTCTTGGGCCCGTTGTCCTCGAGCCCGCCCGTGCCGGGGAAGAACTGGTCGGGCTGGTATTTGTGGAACGACACGGTCATGACACGGTCCGTCGAAAAGAAGGCCTCCTCGACGCCATCGCCGTGGTGCACGTCGATGTCAATGTACAGCACGCGCGGGTGGGTGCGCAGCAGCTGCAGGATGGCGAGCACAATGTCGTTGATGTAGCAGAAGCCCGAGGCCTCGTATCTCTTGGCGTGGTGTAGGCCGCCGCCCCAGGCGATGGCGATGTCGGACTGGTTGCTGCAGATCTTGCGCGCGGCGTCTAAGGAGCAGCCCGCCGACATGGAGCAGTAGTTATACAGCCCATGAAAGAGCGGGCAGTCGCTCCCGCCAAGGTTGTACTTAACTTCCTTGTCCGGGTTCTCTATATCCCGCGGCTGGTCCTCTGGCGCTGCCGTTATCAAGTAGTCGAGGTAGTCGCTCGAATGGAACGCGTTGAGCTCCTCATACGTCGCCTCCCGCGTCATGTAGTTGTCCATGGCAAAGGGCATCCCGTACGCCGTGACCAAACTCTTGGTCAGCGTCAGGCGCCATGGCTTCATGGGGTGTGTTTGCCCGAAATGATGCTTCTCCATCTCGGGCGTGGCGTGGTACGAGACGGTGTAGCCCTTGGGGCGGGTAATGCCATACTCTTGCGCCGCAAACTTCATCTTGTTGAAGAAGATGGCATTTTCGCGGTCGTCGGCCTTGCCGAGCGGGATGGTGTACTCCTCAACAATGGGATCATCGGCCTCGATGTTGTGTGGGAGGTAGTTTGGCTTTGGTGGCCTGAAGTGGTAGGCCGCGGCGTCCATGGCCCTCTTGAAGCGCGGGCCGCCGCCTCCCTGCGATGACTGCCTGTGGTTGTGAACTTCACAACAAAAGCAACGTGACTGCGCTTAGTTGTATCCAGAATCGAGTAGTGAGCGCGCTCGAAATTATTATATGTAACCGAACGTCAGTCGTAGATATTGACAATGAGATCACTGTCCGCTTGTTGATGGGAATGATAACACAGGGACGGCGATGCGATGTTGGCGGGTCTGTCGGTGTTGATGCTGCATGGATTTGGATCGATCTTGAATTGCAACTTGTGAACTGAACTTAAACAAGCAACAAATCCGCGGTGTCCCTCGAAGTGGCGATCCCTCGCTGCGACCCTGCCCTCGACAGCCGCTAGCCCTTATTTGGCTAGCCCGCGGCGTCCCTGCAGTGCCGCTGTCGCCCAAAGCAAGCCCACCGGCTTTTGCCGGACTCTTATTGGGGAGGCCCAGAACCGAACTTCTTCCGCTGTGAAACAAACGTGAGATTCGGCGACGGAGAAGAGCCATTCTTGCTTGCTCTCCACAAGAATCCGGCCTCGCCTTCCCAGCTCGTTCTCTCGTCAATTTCGCGCCAGCTCTCTTTGGGCGACAGGGGTAGGTGCTAGCCGGGGAATGAAAAATTTCCCCTTTCGTGAGGTGAGCCTTGTGGATTTCTCCTCTGAACCACATTTCCACCAGCCGTTCTCTCTACGCGCGCCGGGACGTCGTGCGTCATTCGCATCCATCCTGGCCTCTTTTTTTTTCCACCTACGCGTCGTCGTCGGCATTCCTCAGTCCCACTCAAAGCTGCTTTTTTTTCCTCGATACGTATAATATAACCCGAGGTTCTCTTCTCAGCTATCTGCACGAGTCCACTGCCCTAGTGTCTCGCGCGCTGGAGCCGGGTCGTCACAGTTGATTTGACTCGGGAGTGGGGCATCTCGGGACATTCTCTCGCGTCTTAAAACTTCTCAACCCAGGACTACGCGGGTAGTACAGCACGTACGCCGTATGGCGAGTTAACAATCATGCCTAGAGACGACCTATCCATCGACTTCGTCAGGAAGATGCCGCCTGTCGAGTCGCTCGACCCGGCATTGATCCTCGACGAGTGGATCAACAGGACACAGAACCTGCCCGAGGAGCTGCGCTTCCTCCAGGACGAGGTCGCTGACAAGGACCGCCAATATGACAAGCTGGTGAGGGAGATCGACGACCGAGATGGGCGCTTACAGAAGTGGATAAAGGCGCACGGCAGCCACCATCCAAACCCGAAAGAGGAGGATTACCGGGCAACCATCAGGAACAACTTTGTGCTGGCAGAGCAACTGTCGAACGAAAAGCTCGCCCTCACCCAGAAGCTGCAGCAGATCATGGACAAGCACGTCCGCCAGCTCGACATGCAGATCAAGATGCTCTTCGACCGCGGCGAGCCCGGCTTCAACGACCCCGATGAGCTTCCCTCTCTCCTGCGACCGAGCGCTGCGAACATCACAAACGGGACAGCGGTCCTCCGAGGTGTAAATGCCACGAATCCCGCCTCCTCGGCGCTGAATACCACGGCAAACGGCGCCCCAATCAGGGTAGCCAACGCGCAGGTCCGGAACGCACAGTCACAACTACACCACTCAGCGTCTGCGCCAGCCACCCCGGCAGCGAGCATGATCATGAGCCGTCAGGTGCGCGAGAGCTCGGCCGGCCCTTCAACTAAGCGCGTGCCCCGGTCGAACAGCGGCCTGGGCAACCTCCCCGCAACCTCTAGCGGACTGGCACGCCATGCCTCCCTAGGACCCGGTACTCCCAAGGGCCACCAGACAGCCACAGGCGTTCAGCGCGCCGGTAGCGCGGGGCCCCGCGCGACATCCAAGGGCTCGCTGGCCGGAGGGTCTCGCAAGGCCGGGACACCATCAAGCACAAGCGGGCGCAAGAAGGGCACCCCGGCAGCTGGCGGCGGCGCCAACAAATCCGGCCTATCTCGCGTCAAGCGCGCGGCCAAGAACTCACCCTCCTCGGCCGCCGAAAGCGAGCTCTCCGACGCCGAATCCGGCAGCGACGACGAAAGCGACACGCGCACCGGTGGACGAGGCACGCCAGCGACGCTTTCCCGCTCCGCCTCCAACCAAGCCACCGCCACCTCCACCTCCACCACCAACCCCCCAGGCGGTCGAGAATCCAGCTTTCACCGCGCCTCCCCCTCTGGCGGCAGCGGCAGCGGCAACCACCACCACCGCCCCCCCAACAACAACAATAACAGCAACAACAGCAACAGCAACAGCAACACGGAAAGCGGCGGCGGGCACAACAGCCACGGCCACGGCCACGGCACCCGCCGGCCCAGCCCGCACCCGCGCACCAACAACCACAACGCCAACAGCGCCCAAAGCGCCATCAAGGACGAGGACGACATGATGGAGGTGGACGACGACGAGGCCGGCGACGACAGGAAGTATTGCTCCTGCCAGAACGTCAGCTTCGGCAACATGGTGGCGTGCGACAACGACCAGTGCCCCTACGAGTGGTTCCACTGGGGCTGTGTCGGGCTCAAGAGCGAGCCCAACGGCACTTGGTACTGTCCCGAGTGTAGTGACAAGTTGCGGAAGAGGTAGTTTTTTCTTTTTTCTTTTTTATCTAACTATCTGTAATGTGGTGGAGGGGATGGACGGACTGTCGTCTCCTTGTTTTCCATTTTTGTTTTGGTTCTCTTTTTAGTTTTAGGGCTGGCTAGCTGGGTATATTGGGTGGGTGGGCTGGGGTGGACGGCATGGACAACAATAGGATCGCGTCAGATTGAGAGGGTATTTCGGGGTTTGGGTCTGACGTTCGGTAACTAGCGTTTGAGAGAATACTACGCATGAACTTCCATGGCTTTCGTCGCAACTGTTTAGAGATGAATACCCTAAGCTTGTTGAATATGCAGGTGGCTTTCCAGACTTTGGATGAATGTTGCAGAAACAAGATATCGGACGGCATCAACGTCTCTACTACGCTTAGATAATCACCACGTATGTACATACACAGGTACATACGCACCACATACATGATTCGAATCAGCTGTAAAAATGTCTCGACTACAGAACGTCTATAGGTTGGTCGTCGGTCGGTCGGTACCATCTCATCTCGTCCCACCAGAGTGGAGAGAGCTAAGCAGACACAAGACTTCATATTATCCGCCCCATTTTCCTCTCTCTCTTCAAAAGAATATGCAAAGGTCGCCATATTATAACTGGTCGGGACAACAACAACAACAACAACAATAAAGCAAAACACTACCAAGCCCCGGTTACACCAACGCTACCGCTACCGCTCTAGCGGGTCCGGCCGCTTAATGCTCAAGCAGGCGCAAGCTGCCCTGGACGACCACGTTCTCGAGGATGGATCCGGGCGGGATGTCGATGGTCTGGCCCTCGGTCGCGACGATGATGACGGTGCCCTTGAGGGTGACACCGCGGCCGAGGTTGACGGCACCCGTGATGGTCAGGTGGTCGAGCTCGATGATCTTGGGGATGCTGGGGACGCGCTTCTGGAAGTCCGAGACCTTCTTGAAGTCTCCGCCGAGCTTGATGAGCGGGGCGTCGCCGAAGCGGTTGGCGCTCATTTGGAGCTGGCCGTGCTTAACAGTGTACAGATCCGACTTGACGAGCATCAGGTCCGAGCACGTCTTGACGGGCAGGAAGCGGCGGCGCGGCACGTTGACGCCGTGGGCGTTCTTGAAGTGCTTGATGGCCGCGCCGACGGCCGTCTCGAGCTGCAGGATGCTGATGTCCGACTCGCCCTTCTTGTCGCCGGGGATGGTCTTGCCGTTGGGGATGATCTCCATCTCGAGCTCGTCGTTCTCCACCACGCGCTTGATGGCCTTGAGGTTCATCCAGATGTTGTTGGTGTTGAAGTACTTGAACTTCTTGATCGACTTGAACTCGTTGACGTGCTCCTTGGGCACTTGCGCGATCTCGAGCAGGCGCACGCTGCCCTCGTAGTCGATGATGGTACCGCCCTTGACGTCGGCCTTGGTCTTGTTGGTCAACTCCATGATGTACTCGGCATCCGACTCCACCATGTGCTGCAGGATGCGGAGGTCGACGACGGCGCCGAGGTTGTCGGCGTTGGAGAGGAAGATGATCTCGATGCCGCGGGACAGGAGCTTGTCGAGGATGCCCGAGTTGTACAGCGACTCGAAAACATCACCGTGTCCGGGGGGGTACCAGTCGTGGACGGCCGAATCGACCGATTTGGGCACCGGGAGGAGCGAGTCCTTGTAGATTCTGGGGTAGCGGGACTGGTTGAAGGTGAGAACATCCACGTTGTGGCCCTCGTACTTCTTGATGATGGCAGCGGTATCCTCGTCCGTGTTGAACGAGTTCATGAGGAGAATGGGCACGTTGGAGCCGTATGTGCGGTTGAGGTACTCGACTTGGCGGACCGACATGTCGAGGAAGGACATGCCATCGCGGACTTCAATCACCGACTTGGGGCCGACGCAGCCCATCGAGGTACCCAGACCACCGTTGAGCTTGAGCACCGCCAGCTTGTTGAGGAAGCTAACCGACTCGGAGTTGGCGAGGTCATCGTAGTCGACGACCTGGCCCGCGGCAGGAGGCGCAATGCGATCCCACGAACTGCAGTAGGGTCTTGTCAGCCTTCGCCCGGCGCTGGAGAGGCGGGGGGAGGGGGGGTGTTTACACTTCGTTGCCCTTGGCCTTGTCATTCAGGTACCGGCGGAAGAGAGAGAAGAAGTTGTCCATCTCAGTCTCGAACATCTGCATTTGGGTCTGTTAGACCGCATGTCATGGGCTTGCCTCCCTTATTGGTTCGCAACTTGCCTTCTTCTGCTCCGGGTCCTTCACCGTCTCCGACAGGTTCGTGAGCGCATTACGCATCTGGGCGGCCGCGATGTTGGTCGAGGTGTTCTCGAAGGCCTAGAAAGAGTTGGTGGTTAGTCTGACGTCATTCATTGTCTAGAAGATTCGTCAAATGAAGCGGGAAATCAACATCAACATCGATCACCGTCGCCTCCGCGTTGTCTTGTCCGTCTTTTGCCATGGTCGGTTTTGGAAGAGATATTTGTCCCAACGAGGATGTCGTAACGTGGAGTTCAGGGGTAGGCTGCCCTAGTGGGAAATGGGGAGATTCCCACATCGGCCCGCAGCTCCATCACCACGCCTCATCGTTCCCCCAGGGTGGTCTTGTGCCCGCCTTGTCCTCGAGTCCAGCATGTGACCTCGTGACGGGGATGCAATGCAAGTCGCTCAGCCACCTCCTCCATGCCACATATGTACGGAGCTAAAATCTCCCTTCCCCTTCCCCTTGCCTTCGATGCTCGTCGGGCCGAACCCAGTGTTGGAATGGGTAACAGGCTCCCGCAGCCTCTCCGCAAACGCCGACTGAGATAGGAGCCTGGAATGTGCATGAAACTCACCATGTGGGATCTTGTCTTGCCATGATGCCTCTTGGCAAACTCATTCTCGTCGCCGTTCCCGGGCTTGAGGTGCGTGGGCAGAGCACTCTTGATTGCTTGCGCCGCCATTTTTGCTGTGTTTTCTGTAGACGATGGTGTCGAGATGGTGGGAGAGCAGGGAAAAAGAGGAACAGTGGAGTTCGAGGGTCGTTTCACACTTCTCTTCGTTTTGTGAGACGAGCCTGATGACGAGCGTGAGGCAGGAAGGGACTGTTTGACAGGATTGATTAGCCGATTGACGTAATGAGGGCGGCTGCTGGGAAATCTTGGGCCGAAGTGGGATCAAGTTAACAACCCCTCCTTCCTGTGGTGGAACTGCGAGTGCAAGCACTGATTTGGCAGAGTTTCGAGGTGCGGGGTTGTTTTTCTGTGGAGGGGAAGCTCCAGAACGGCTTGGCAGTACTCACAAATTCTTCACAGGCTCGGTGATGCGACTTGTAAGACCAGAGGGAGGAGTTGGAGCTGGAGGTCAGAGAGGTGATGGCAGAACTCGGAAGGGAGGAAGGAGGAATGGGAGACGATGGGAGACGATGGGAGACGATGGGAGAGAGGCGGTGGGCAGCTCATCAAGAGGTTCCCACCCCCTGGGAATTGGATGCTTTTAATCGTGAGCTCCCCACCGATCGCCAGAGATCCCTTGTCCAATCTGTTAGTGGATCAAGTAGCCGAGTTGCCGCTTGTCAAACCAGGATCAGACACAAGAGGTTGGTTTCCAGTTTTCTGTTGCGCAGGAGCCCGCACTCGCCGCAGTACGATCCCGTTGCACCTGTGCTCCGGACCGCCGAGTGTTGAACCACGCAAGCCGCCGCTGGTATTCCATTGGTGGTATTGTGGCCGAAGCCCGTTTGTGAGTGCGCGGTTTGTGACTCGGGAGACAAACGGCAACCTCGAGTTTGATTGTTTCTCTCGGCAGGCTGCAATAAATCACTCGCGGCAGGATGTTACAAACGCCCATGTCCACTCCTCCGGCACGGCTCAAGAAGTCAGAGAAGTCGGTTCCTCTCTGCCCACGCCGCGTCGCCGCTCCCTTGTGAGACTGGGAATCAACATGGCGGGGTGAGGAAGATACTCGGCGCGCTAACAGACAGGCCAACACGCCCCTCCAAGCTTGGCCCAGAGCCTGGGAGACCCCCTGTTTGACTGAACCCGAAGAGCTAATGCACGCAGCCCAACGGGAACTAAAAACAGACGATGGCTCGCTTTCATCACCCAAGGTCCACCACCCATCAACCGGGAAATTTGATAATGTCTCTTTTGGGCGTCTCAGTCGAGGGGCTTCAATAAATTGTCATAAAAAAAACGAGCCGTGTTGCGTTTCGATAGATAACCCAGTTTGTGCGTGCTCAGCGACTGAACCGATGAAGCAAGTGCAGGCCCGCCTGAGAATGAACGAGGCTTTTGGTTGATTGATACCTAACGGTTCCGTGATGGCTCCTGGCGGCCTCGGCCTTTTGAGGTTTCTTGGCGAGAACACAGACGAGTCCGGGTGGCAAGACCAAACAAAACTCGCCTCGACGTTGTATTCTAAAAGAAAAATATCGCATCTTGCCTCGCTGCCTCTTGCCGAGCTCCACCCCGTTTTGATTGATTGCGCATCTGCTCGGAAACGAGGGTGGCACTTTCGCAGCACCGCCGCCATGATGGGTCCGCCCGAGATTCTGCATTGCAGCCGCGATCCCAGACCGCCCAGTTCAGGGCCTTCAGGCGAGCTGCCCGGCCCACGTGGGGACGTCTTGTCTGGGTTGAGACCTACAGCTTCGATCTTATTCCGCAGTGTGCGTGAGACAGGCACCCGTCTTGATCGGCACCTTCCGTGACGCCGCACTCATGCCAAACGCTGGAAGTCCTCAGGGTCCTTGGGCGGCGTGCCTTGCCGTCGTGATCCTTGGCAAGAACTGCGGTGCCAAGCTGGTGACGCGAGTATTGGGATGCAATAGTTCAATCAGCAAACGGAATAACTGCAAATTGGCAGCATCGTATTGATGGAGCTGAGAAAGGGGCTTTTGATTGTCCGGAAGCTTGCCGGACATCGCCAGGGTCACCTCGCGAGGACTGCTCAGGACTGCCACTTCTGGGATTGGCTGTGGGCTGCTGGTCCCGGCCCCGCTCTCCGGTCCCCTCGGCCGAGAATCGCTTGTCCGTCACCGCCATCGCCGGACTGAACCGAGTCGGTGAGCCTGACACCGCTTCCCTCCTTACCGCTCACTGCGATCAGCCAATAACCCCCAAACCCTCCCTCGGCTTGGAAACGAGCTTCCGGCTGCCACATCCTCCGCAACACAGTACAGACATGGGCAGCAGTGCGACTCAAGACTTGCCCTACTGGCAGGTAAACATTCATGGGCACTTGAGGACGGCTGAATGCCCCGAGTTCCTCGCCAACCTCACCGACAAGGACCGCGGCATCATCAGCACTCCAGATAGCGAGTATGAGGTCGACTCTTGGGCCGTGGTGCAGCACAAGGTAGCGCAGAACCGGCTCGATCTATTCCAGAGAGTCCCGTCCGACCTCCGCCGGTACCTGGGTTTCACCTGGAAGCTCAGGCAGGATTACGGCAGTGTCATGAACTTTATATTGACGCAAAGATTACAATGGACGCTGCCAATCACGCCGAGAGGCCGCCCGTTCGAGTTTGACGACGACATCAAGGTGCTGAGGAATGACTGGCCCTATGGCATCGACAAGCGGATAGTACACCTCGTCGTCTGGACCAAGTTTCCGCTCGAGGAAGATCCGGCGACGGGCGATTTGACTGACATGGCACGGGCCGACATCGACGCCTACATCCACAAGGCTTGCTCCAAACTGCCCCGGGATCATGTTGGTTGCTGGTGATCCTTGTACCTACGCTTGCGACACTGACGGATAATAGGTCATCTGGTTCAAGAACTGGGCCTCGCTCAAATCTGTAAAATCAGTTGAGCACTTCCACGTAATGCTATTTGACCCGGACCCCGAGTTTGTCAGGGAGGTAACAAACGGCGATGTCCCTTTGTGCGAGAGGGAATGAGTCAAAAATAGACAGCAGAGAGTAGAATCAAAGTTGTAATTCCTTAGGCCTAGGAAGTACCCGCGGCGCTCTCTCTCTTGAGAGACTCTCGCGTAGCCCGTACCTCCACGATAGGACAGTCCGCCATGGGGACTGCCGTAGGCTTCTCCATCCGGACGCAGACCTGCCACCCATCTTGACATTTGGGGGAAGCCAAAACACGCTCTGCCAGATGAGCCCCCAGCGCCTCGAGAGTCTCGAATGACGACTCCTCCATCGCCTAGTACAGTCAGCACTCTTCGTCTTGAAGAAAACACCGCGGAAGACTCACCTTGACAACATCGCGCTCAATCTCGGTATACAGATCCTCCTGGGGCGTAAACCCCTCCACCGTAACCGTCGCCACCACAAACTGCTTGGCCAGCCGCTCATTGTCATTGACCCCAACCAGCGTCGGCACCTTCAGCCGGCTCACCTCCAACGCCATCGCCCGCGCCTCCATCCTCCCCGACCCTTGCTCAAAAGCCCCGCTCATGGTCAGGCTCACCCCGTCCCCCAGAAGCGACGCCTTGGGCAGCGAGACAGTGACCGACAGCAACCGCACCTTTTTGACATCCAAAAGATAAGAAGAAGAAGAACCACCCCCAACGAGAGTCCCATCGACCTCCACGCCGGTCAAATCCACCCACACCCACCGCAACACATCCCACACCCCCCTTTTCACGTCCCAGCTAAGAGGAGGAGGAGAAGGAGCACTCTCCACCTCGGACCGCCCCACGCTAGCCAGCACCGCCTTGCTCAGCGTGCCGTAGTGCACGGTATCGGCGCCGAGCCGGTCGTGCGCGGCGGCGGTGGCAAAGGGCGCCGCGAAGGCGACCGACGCCGAGATCTGGCAGGGCTGTGCTTTCCCGGCGCGGTTCCACGCGTCGTGCCCGCTGTGCTGTAGCGTCGTGGTCAGGTTGCGGATTTGCACTGTCGCGGGCGGGTCCGGGCAGAGGGCGCGAAGGCGGGGGGTTGTTATTGTTTGGAGGGGGGGGGAGGGGGCGGCCATTTTTTTTTCGGTTTTTGTTTTGGTATTTGGGGGGTATTTGGGTTGCTTGTCTGTGAAAGGGGAAAACCAAAAAGGTGTTGAGGAGGGGATGGATGTCGGTGGATGGGAATTAGGAGTCACCAGGTGGGCTTTGAGGAAGTGAGATGGTGGTGGTGGTGGCTAATGGTTTAGGTGGGTTTTTTTTCTTCAGCTTCTTTTCGATTGCTCAAAGTTGGCTGTTTGTTGTTTGTGGTTTGCAAGTTCGGAGATGTGTGTGACGCAAGAATGGTTGATCCACCAAGTCAAAAAAAGAGGGGTTTGCTGTTTGCTAGAATACCTAGGTAGATTTAGGCAAGGGGATTCGCTTGAAGAAATAGAAAGGCTGGTTAGTTTAGCTCAGCGAGCTTAACAGTCTGAAGAATGGCAAGTCAAGATGATTGAGGGGGGGACGCAATGTTCAACACAGCAAAAGCTAGGTTGAGTGCTCGGTGGGGTTAGGGTTATAGGTGACGACGTCGGTTTTAGGGGCGACAACACTTGACCGGAGCTTGAAGTATTGACAGCAGCACTGATTCTTGATAACATTGAGACAACACTCGTTATCTAAAGTTAGTTCAGAGACTTTTAGCTAGTCCAAGGCCTCGAGTTCCATTCTAGATAGCCAGTGAGAGATCTATACGACAAAACTCAGGGGCGCAGTGTTTACACTTGCTTGTTCCCAAGACACTAGAGAAAGAATAGACAAGAACGCCTGCTTCGGTAAGTCATGCTCTCAAACTTTACTAATCCAATTGAGTCTGAAGACTTTGATTTGTTAGATACACCCCACTTGGTGTACTCCAACAAGCTCCTGTCGCGGAAAGATAGGGGCTAGACAAGACAAAGACAATTTCGGAAGTACAAACAAACTACTTGGTGTATTGCTATGGAAGTACAGACCGCAATAGAAGAAACAGAACATGAAGTCAGAAGAGAGTAAGCTAGGTGTCACCGTTTCAGCCAAGTCAACACACGGTCAGGACCAGGCATTCCATCCGAACTCAACACCACTGCCAGCCCTCACACACCGCCCACCCTGAACGGCACTATATGTAGAAGGTCCACGTGCCACACAATCACCGCCTCTCCCAATTGACCAACACCGAGTTGGTCAAACGGCATTGGGAGAGAGCCGGGTGGACTCGGCAACCGAAGTGGTGTGGGTTCGACTCCCACATCAGCGAAGTAAAATTCTGAAAAAAGAATTTTCGTAGCCGGCTACCTCCTCTCGACCGGCGAGGGGCGTTAGCCGGTGAGCTTTTGGCTTTTTTTCCTGCAGTGTTATATTTTCGAGTTTTCTTTTTGCGACTCTTGAAAGGCTTTCCCAAAAAGAAAAAAGAAAGAAAGAAAAAAGAAGAAAACAAAGGGACATGCTCGCAGCGAAACCAACACACAACATCACGACTTCTCATAGGATATTGGCAACGACAATGAACAAATGACGTGCAGCTCATTTTCCACAGCACAGCGGACTGTAAAGAGAAACACACCAATCAGTCTAAAATAAGGATCTCTCAGTGCTAGCGACGGAAATGTTGATTTACAGTAAGGTACCTAGGTAAGCCAAAGGGGCAGCGCGGTCTCGATGACCTTCCTGACGACAAAGACGAACACTGGGCATTCCACGGCGAAGTCATCCGCCTGCAACCCATCCAAACACTGCCAGAACCAACAACCACGACGGACGTCAGCCTTGACACTCCAACAGTCACCACTGGCTCAGGGACCGCCATGCTCGACATCCACCCAGACTTCGTCAAACGACTGCAGGATGGATATCACGAAGACCCTGTTTGGAAAAGGACCCTCGCCGTTGTCAGACAAAACAAGGCCCTCGCGCAGGACGACAGAGCCCGGCTCCCGTTCGAATTGTACCGCGGCCTGTTGTAGAAAACCAGCGGCCAGGTTCCCCGTCTCTGCGTTCCCCGTAGCTGCTTGATCGACATACTGAATACGATACGCGATGGAAATCACCGCGGATTTCAAGCCCTGCGCGCGCGCTTGAGCAACTTCTTCATTCGCCAGCCCCTGAAGACGATTCGGAAGTACGCCGACATATGTCCCAAATGCAGGGCCAACGACGTCAGACATCACTGGCCGTACGGCTCTCTCCAACCACTGATCGACAACGAGAGTCCATACTACATGATCACCATCGACTTCATCGTCGGCCTCCCATTGTCAGCCGACGGTCACGACGCGTGCCTTGTCACCGTGGACAAGCTGAGTAAAGAGGTACAAATCATCCCGCCAGGTGACTCGAGGTTAATGACAGCAAATAGCAACATAACTTGAAGGTAGGGTAGATGAAGATAGACAGAGGTCATTGATTGATTTGCAGCAACGTATCGAAGCTATGTTTGTGACGAAATGAAATCCCACTTAAGAAGTGTCGAGATGCCAAGTAAGGTGCTCCTTGTGCAGAGCATCCTCGAGGCATCCTACCCTCGAAAAATTACAAACCGCTCGATCATCTGGCATCACTGTCTGCAAGCATCACATCACTTGCGTTGCCAAGTTAGGGAGGTTAGTAACAATAAACATTCGACAGCGGACGTCTTCAGCATCGCGACATCGGGTACTGCACCCTCCCACTCGCACCGACACTATGACAGACTACAAATCGTCGCCGTGCCCGTGATGTTTACGGATAGGCTATGTACCTGAATTACGAAGAACTCAATTTTGGTCCTTCATTCGACGTCTGGACTGAGTGTGTAAAAGCCGTTTCATGGTGGAGCTCACGCTAGCATGGGGAGAACTCCCGCGCACCCACGGCACTTGTATGCACATGGCCCTCGGGCAGGGGTTGTGTTTGTTCGCGACTCCCGGTGAATATGATTGATGACCGGACTGTCTGTGTTCTATTTGGCTTCTCTTGCCTTCTAGAATATTCGTATCTGCTTCTCTTTTGCCCAGTCTTGTGGACAACTTACTAAGTCTCTCGGGACTTGCCGAGTAGGAAAAGGGGGAAGATCACAAACCGTTGAACACCCCGAGGGCTTCTTCTTCATTGGCGGAAATAGAAACAGTTTGTGAGCAAGTAAACGCGGCCAAGCTTTGCGTTTGGGGGTTTTCTTGGTGAATACGGGGAATACTGAAGTGGGACTCGCCCTGGTCGTCCTGGGGGAGTTTCATGGAAGGACGTGCAAGTGGAGCACCGTCTTCCTTGCTTGGCCGATCCTCTCCTCAGTGGTTCGAGGAATACTACGGAAGCACTCCGTACATACATACAGAATGGACCGAGGAAGACCACGGAAGCACTCCGGACAGGCTGGACATCGCAGCTTCACAGTGGAATAACCCGGCGTGTGTTGGTTCTAGTTATTTGTCAGCGGTCTTGAACATCTCAGAGTCAGTCTACGACTCCCCGTTGCAGTCCAGCCCGTCAGCCGCTCGCTACCGGTTGTCGACGGCGGCGCGAAATGGAAAGTCATAAAGGGGGGCCGACGTCATGCGCGCGGCTCACGGGTGGCAGGGCGCATTGTTCCTGCGTTCGCTGGAGAGATCCGATGGATATATTGCTGCGGCTCGCGCGTGCAATCAATGGCGTTCCGCTTTGAGCGTGAGAGCCGCCGCTTGATATTGGTTGCGCCTCCACGCCCCGGTTTCAGGTTCCCACGCGGCCTCACGTAGATGCCGATCACAGCTTAACCGGTCGCGTCGGCAGATGTCATCCGGGGAACCGCAATCTGCCTATATGCGCCATGCAATCAGAGCCGCAATGCGTCGGGCAGCCACTGGCTGGCTGGCTCAGGCAGGCTCACAGAACACAAACCAAGTTTGGTGATCGACGATCGAGGTTCGATGTTGGGAACCCAAATCCTCGGCGCCTCCCCCAGCAGTTGTCCGAGAAGCCGGGAGATCGTCCCGTGTCGAGCCCCCGGTACAAGACCGTCCGGCGTGCAAGCGACGTGGGGCCCGGCACCAATTTTGATTGCAGTAAGGCCGAGGGACTATCAACGGCGTTATGCTTGCTGATGCCGCCCGTTGTCAGCGTGGCGGTCGTCGGAATGTGACTCTGAGACCCCTATTCGGCGCCATTCCCCAGCTTCCGTGGTTTTTGGACTGGGGAAGATCTGGGGAAGGATCTTGGCCATCGTCACGGGTGGATCTCACAGAGTCACAAGGTCCCAAATGGAATATATAAAAGGGACGGAACCCCCTCGTTGTTTGCAGTCCAAGTCCTCATCCAGCCAACTCCTCCTTCACCTGCCGATCCATCCTCTTGTTCTCAGCAGTCCATCCACACAGTTCGCCATCATGTATAAGCAGGTAGTAACCGCGCTTTCCTTCGCCAGCCTGGTGTTCGGTCAGCAAGTCGGCACAGTCACGGCCGAGACGCATCCCTCGCTCCCCATCGAGGTGTGCACGGCTCCCGGCTCATGCACCAAGGAGTCCACGACTGCAGTCCTTGACGTAAGTAATGATCTTGCCACCAGGTCGTTTGCCTTGGAAGAAGACTGATCGTGACCTTCTAGGCCAACTGGCGCTGGGCTCACGTCACCGACGGCTACACCAACTGCTACACCGGCAGCGAGTGGAACGCCACGGCGTGCCCGGACGGAAAGACCTGCGCGGCCAACTGCGCCATCGACGGCGCCGAGTACGAGAAGACGTACGGCATCAGCACGCCCGAGGCCGGCGCGCTGCGGCTCAACTTTATCACCAAGAACGACAATGGCGCGAATGTCGGGTCGCGTGTCTACTTGATGGCCAGCGAGTCCAAGTACCGCATGTTCAACCTGCTCAACAAGGAGTTCACCATGGACGTCGACGTGTCCAACCTCCCCTGCGGCCTGAACGGCGCCGTCTACTTCAGTGAGATGGACGAGGACGGTGGCATGTCCCGCTTCGAGGGCAACAAGGCCGGTGCCAAGTACGGCACGGGTTACTGCGATGCTCAGTGCCCCAAGGACATCAAGTTCATCAACGGCGAGGCCAACGTGGAGGGCTGGGGTGGCTCGGATGGCAACTCCGGCACTGGCAACGTCGGCACTTGCTGCGCCGAGATGGATATCTGGGAGGCCAACCTCGATGCCACTGCCTACACCCCCCACCCGTGCTCAGTTACCGAGCAGACCAAGTGCGAGGGTGTCGACTGCGGCGATGGTGATGACCGCTACGCCGGCGTGTGCGACAAGGGTGAGTTGCTACCTACTGTGCGCCCTGAAAAAAGATCGGAGCTGACAAGACCCATGGGTGAATAGACGGCTGCGACTTCAACAGCTTCCGGCTGGGCAACCAGGACTTCTACGGCCCGGCGAAGACGGTCGACACCTCCAAGCCCTTCACGCTCGTGACGCAGTTCCACACGGCCGACGGCACCGACACGGGTGCGCTCCAGAGCATCAAGCGCTTCTACGTCCAGGACGGCACCGTCATCCCCAACTCGGAGACGGTCGTCGAGGGTGTCGACGCCACCAACGAGATCACCGACGAGTTCTGCGCGCAGCAGAAGACGGCCTTTGGTGACAACAACTACTTCAAGACCCAGGGTGGCCTGGCCGCCATGGGCAAGTCGCTCGAGAAGATGGTGCTCGTTCTCAGCATCTGGGATGACCAGTACGTTGTTGTGTCCAAAATAACACATCCATGTGATACTGACATTTTCTTTTCTAGTGCCGTCTCCATGAACTGGCTCGACAGCAACTTCCCCACTGATGCCGACCCGACCGCGCCCGGCGTTGCCCGCGGCCGCTGCGACCCCGAGGCCGGTCTCCCCGAGACGGTCGAGGCTGCGCACCCCGATGCCTATGTTGTCTACTCCAACATCAAGGTCGGTGCCATCGACTCCACCTACGCGGCCTCCGCTTAGACGGAGATGGGATGACGGACGCGCGTGACTTGGTTTCGGGATTTCGATTCGGGTACATACTGGATGTGGCATGTAAATAAACAAGCCTCTTTTGCATATAGAGACGGCCGAAGGTGAAGAAGATACAAGGCAGAGAATAAAGAGTTTGAGCATACCGTTTTGCACTGGACCTAGGCGCCAGTTTGTGGCCACCTTCTGTGACTTCGTGCGTCCACTGCACCAGAGCAAGGAGTTGGACACAATCATCCCTCTGCCTTGCTTGGTGCCCATGTCAAACCAGCCAGAAGTCGAATCAACCGACAAGTATGTGTTTGTCTATACTTGCTTGTCACTTCCTCGAACATGATATATACGGCTTTCCCGATAAGCAATGTAGGTAGCTTTCCGAAAAGGACCAATAAATAGCCTTGGTGATACGCATCCTGCAGCCAAGCCGGAGATGTGCAGGGCATGGTTCGACGGCGTTTGAGCAGGCTCGCAGGGTGGCACAAGAAGGCAAAACGATCAGAGTATTTCATGTCGTCAAACCCACCTTTAAGAGAGACGTCAAGAGACAGAAATGATGAAAGTGAAGTCTCCCCGTCGGCAGCTGACACGTGGAGGCGGAGAGGCGAGTGGGTTGATCCCCGCCTGCCGCCGTCCGACCTGTCGGCTTTTCATTCCACACACTGGCACTGCAGACAGACCCTGGGGAACGCGCACGCGCATGATGATGGAATCTCAAGTTGGAGAGCGGTGAGTTGTTGCGCTTGCTTGCGACAACCTGCAGAGTGTGCAGACCGAGATGCTGCAGCGTCCCGTGCCCGTGTGAGGAAGCTCGGATGAAAAGGCAGGAAGCAATTTCGTTGGCGATGCAAGCTGCGGGGAGGGGACCTTGAGAGGCCAATGCTTCCATCCCATCCAATCACTGGCCAGGATCGCCTTGTCACAAGTCGTTCCATCTCAGCTGAAGGAGGCCGTCAGGCTCGGCCCGGAGTGGGGGCCGGCAGCGGGCAGCGCTTGCTCAATCAGTGTGTTCGGATGGATGCGATGCTGCCTGGGAGCCTGGCTCGAGGCTGGTTGTTGCCCAATGCCCAGCGGCGGCTGTCGCTGCTACGGTACCACCGTGATCCTTGTCGCACACCCCGGGACTGACCCATTCCACATCTTGGCAGGACTGACAAACTGTGAGGGGAGCTCCATCAGCAAGCAGGTGGCGCTGTGGATGGATACCCCCAGCCAGGATCCCAGCCTCCTGGACAATCCTAGTAACTAAACTAAACTAAACAACAAAACACCGTCAGATTCGTGAAATTACAGCCCTTCGCAAGCAGACCGCGACGCGCAACCGCATTTCGATCCGATTGAAAACCGATCGCATATCGCGTGAACACACGAAATACACCCGAAGCTGATGAATGGACCGTGACGGAATTGTGAAGCTGTTTTCGACCCGTCCAGCGTGATGCGAGACCGTCACAGGAGCCCCGAGAGCACCCGACGGCGACGCGCCGAGCGCCGGCAGTCCAGAGAGCAGCTCGCCGCTGCTGCTGCCGCTGCCGCTGCCCCTCCGGCCGCCGTCGCCGTCGCCGTCGCCGATCCCGCTCCCGCTCCCGCTCCCGCTCCGATGTCTTCCCACTCCCGCTCCCTGCGCCGTGGCCGCGCCGATTCGAGCTCGTCGTCGTCGTCGTCCACCTCGTCCATGATGATGGACATTTCGCGAAAGAGCCGCTTCGGCATCCGCTCCTTTTTCGCCTCGACGTCGGTCAAGAAGGTACAGAAGCGCCGCTCGTTCCGCAAGAAGAACAGGTCTTCTTCGTCGGTGGATAGCGATCTGGCCTATGGCGCAGGCTACATGTCGAGGTCCTCATTCGAGAGGCAGCGGGCCGCGTATCCGCAGCACCACCCGCACCAAGAACACCCCCCCCAACACCACCCTTCGCAACACCCCCAGCAACACCCCCAGCAACACCCCCAG